>JASPKZ010001964.1:0-282500 GCA_030220185.1 Diploptera punctata | reverse complement strand
CTAACTTTATGTCCGAGCCCTACTTATACTACACTCTCTCATCAAGCAATATTATGTATAGTAAGACTGCACTTAATCTAACTTTATGTCCGAGCCCTACTTATACTACACCTCTCTCATCAAGCATATTATGTATAGTAAGACTGCACTTAATCTAACTTTATGTCCGAGCCCTACTTATACTACACTCTCTCATCAAGCAATATTATGTATAGTAAGACTGCACTTAATCTAACTTTATGTCCGAGCCCTACTTATACTACACTCTCTCATCAAGCAATATTATGTATAGTAAGACTGCACTTAATCTAACTTTATGTCCGAGCCCTACTTATACTACACTCTCTCATCAAGCAATATTATGTATAGTAAGACTGCACTTAATCTAACTTTATGTCCGAGCCCTACTTATACTACACTCTCTCATCAAGCAATATTATGTATAGTAAGACTGCACTTAATCTAACTTTATGTCCGAGCCCTACTTATACTACACTCTCTCATCAAGCAATATTATGTATAGTAAGACTGCACTTAATCTAACTTTATGTCCGAGCCCTACTTATACTACACTCTCTCATCAAGCAATATTATGTATAGTAAGACTGCACTTAATCTAACTTTATGTCCGAGCCTACTACCCTACTTATACTACACTCTCTCATCAAGCAATATTATGTATAGTAAGACTGCACTTAATCTAACTTTATGTCCGAGCCCTACTTATACTACACTCTCTCATCAAGCAATATTATGTATAGTAAGACTGCACTTAATCTAACTTTATGTCCGAGCCCTACTTATACTACACTCTCTCATCAAGCAATATTATGTATAGTAAGACTGCACTTAATCTAACTTTATGTCCGAGCCCTACTTATACTACACTCTCTCATCAAGCAATATTATGTATAGTAAGACTGCACTTAATCTAACTTTATGTCCGAGCCCTACTTATACTACACTCTCTCATCAAGCAATATTATGTATAGTAAGACTGCACTTAATCTAACTTTATGTCCGAGCCCTACTTATATACTACACTCTCTCATCAAGCAATATTATGTATAGTAAGACTGCACTTAATCTAACTTTATGTCCGAGCCCTACTTATAACTACACTCTCTCATCAAGCAATATTATGTATAGTAAGACTGCACTTAATCTAACTTTATGTCCGAGCCCTATTTATACTACACTCTCTCATCAAGCAATATTATGTATAGTAAGACTGCACTTAATCTAACTTTATGTCCGAGCCCTACTTATACTACACTCTCTCATCAAGCAATATTATGTATAGTAAGACTGCACTTAATCTAACTTTATGTCCGAGAGCCCTATTTATACTACACTCTCTCATCAAGCAATATTATGTATAGTAAGACTGCACTTAATCTAACTTTATGTCCGAGCCCTACTTATACTACACTCTCTCATCAAGCAATATTATGTATAGTAAGACTGCACTTAATCTAACTTTATGTCCGAGCCCTATTTATACTACACTCTCTCATCAAGCAATATTATGTATAGTAAGACTGCACTTAATCTAACTTTATGTCCGAGCCCTACTTATACTACACTCTCTCATCAAGCAATATTATGTATAGTAAGACTGCACTTAATCTAACTTTATGTCCGAGCCCTACTTATACTACACTCTCTCATCAAGCAATATTATGTATAGTAAGACTGCACTTAATCTAACTTTATGTCCGAGCCCTACTTATACTACACTCTCTCATCAAGCAATATTATGTATAGTAAGACTGCACTTAATCTAACTTTATGTCCGAGCCCTACTTATACTACACTCTCTCATCAAGCAATATTATGTATAGTAAGACTGCACTTAATCTAACTTTATGTCCGAGCCCTACTTATACTACACCTCTCTCATCAAGCAATATTATGTATAGTAAGACTGCACTTAATCTAACTTTATGTCCGAGCCCTACTTATACTACACTCTCTCATCAAGCAATATTATGTATAGTAAGACTGCACTTAATCTAACTTTATGTCCGAGCCCTACTTATACTACACTCTCTCATCAAGCAATATTATGTATAGTAAGACTGCACTTAATCTAACTTTATGTCCGAGCCCTACTTATACTAACACTCTCTCATCAAGCAATATTATGTATAGTAAGACTGCCACTTAATCTAACTTTAATGTCCGAGCCCTACTTATACTACACTCTCTCATCAAGCAATATTATGTATAGTAAGACTGCACTTAATCTAACTTTATGTCCGAGCCCTACTTATACTACACTCTCTCATCAAGCAATATTATGTATAGTAAGACTGCACTTAATCTAACTTTATGTCCGAGCCCTACTTATACTACACTCTCTCATCAAGCAATATTATGTATAGTAAGACTGCACTTAATCTAACTTTATGTCCGAGCCCTACTTATACTACACTCTCTCATCAAGCAATATTATGTATAGTAAGACTGCACTTAATCTAACTTTATGTCCGAGCCCTACTTATACTACACTCTCTCATCAAGCAATATTATGTATAGTAAGACTGCACTTAATCTAACTTTATGTCCGAGCCCTACTTATACTACACTCTCTCATCAAGCAATATTATGTATAGTAAGACTGCACTTAATCTAACTTTATGTCCGAGCCCTACTTATACTACACTCTCTCATCAAGCAATATTATGTATAGTAAGACTGCACTTTATCTAACTTTATGTTCCCGAGCCCCTCTTATACTACACTCGCTCAGCAAGCAATAGTATGTTATAGTAAGCTACTGCACTTAATCTAACTTTATGTCCGAGCCCTACTTATACTACACTCTCTCATCAAGCAATAAAAAATTTATGTATAGTAAGACTGCACTTAAATCTAACTTTATGTCCGAGCCCTACTTCTACTCAACTCTCCCATCAATCAATATTCTGTATAGTAAAGACTGCACCTTAATCTAACTTTATGTCCGAGCCCTACTTATAGCTACACTCTCTCCATCAAGCAATATTATGTATAGTAAGACTGCACTTAATCTAACTTTATGTCCGAGCCCTACTTATACTACACTCTCTCATCAAGCAATATTATGTATAGTAAGACTGCACTTAATCTAACTTTATGTCCGAGCCCTACTTATACTACACTCTCTCATCAAGCAATATTATGTATAGTAAGACTGCACTTAATCTAACTTTATGTCCGAGCCCTATTTATACTACACTCTCTCATCAAGCAATATTATGTATAGTAAGACTGCACTTAATCTAACTTTATGTCCGAGCCCTACTTATACTACACTCTCTCATCAAGCAATATTATGTATAGTAAGACTGCACTTAATCTAACTTTATGTCCGAGCCCTACTTATAATCTAATATAGTCCTATGACTACCACTTAATGAGCCAGTACAACACATGGAATCAAAATCTCAATTTATAAAAATGGCGCTTGGCCGGTTCATGCATAACATCGTCCTACTACGGTGACATAATAAGAGTGATTTTGCCTTTTTGTTATAAAATTAATGACTAAGTAAGCATGTTTATTTATCAAAATGAACCTTGTGTGCATTAAGTGAATATTACCAACCTCAAGAACTGACAGGCCAGAAGGCTTTAACCCACCAGTCTGATCCTTTACCCGCATCGTTTTATGTTGTTCACAGATCAAGCAACATGTCGTCAGCATGTAAGGTTCGAGCCGTTATACCTTAACCTACAGTCACTTCTTATTGTGGGCACCCAAATTCCTCACAATGTTGTGTGAGCACCAGTCGAAATCAGTGAGAAAATGTCTTCCTCGAACCAACACTAGTCTCGTAGTTCTGCAACAAGGCATGACCCTTATACTGTTCCACTATGGCGAAGTACTAAAATGAGAAATCTCGGCCGGGGTGATCTACCTTGCCTCTAGACTCGGGGGTCGCGGGTTAAAAGCCGGCCGGGATCGATTGCTTTTTAAGATGGAAAATCCAAGAAATAAGTCATCCGGGAGAGAATTCAAGATTTTTTAGGTTCGTAAAAGAATCGGAAGCCTGAATAAGGCCTCTGTGCAAAATTTAACCGACCTTAATCCATCCAAGTAATACCTCAGTTTCCTACTAGATGTCTTGGTGGGGGCAATGTGCTAACCACAAGTCGCCCGTTGGCATCTATAGGTAAATAAGCGTAACTAAATTAGCTTGACTAAGAAACTCCCGCTACGGAGCATCCATGTTCCCACGGGGGACGTATCGGGTACACACACACACACATTAAATGAGAAATAGAACTAGTGTCAAAAGTAGGCCTACTTATATTACAAGTTTAATAATTTAGTTGAGGACGACTGACCTACCAGCTATCAACATCTTATTACATAACCTCAACGGTGCTATAAAATGAATTTTAAAAGTGTTGAATGAATTTTAAAAGTATTAATATTTTACGCTACCAAACTCCATTCTTGAACTATTTTGACTGATTTTTGTTGTGTTATCTGGTATGTCGAATGAATTTTCTGCATCGCTTTTATCATTCAATTTGATTATACCTGTGTATACCGAGACGGCCCATATATATATATATATATATATTTATATATATATATAGATATTATTAATATATTTTTGACATTTGGCAATGAAGGCAAATATGATATGAAAAGAAAAATGAATGCTTGAGTCGGGATTCGAACTCGAGTCTCTAAAGTCTGTACCTTTAGCGCTCTAACCAACTGAGCTACTCAAGAATTCCAATACAAGCATACAATTTTCTTATACATGTAGTATTCTCAATTCACACAAGAGGTAGCTGAAATTGTTCCAACTGCCATCTCGCGGCTAACGTAACAGTTAAGCAAATTTTAAAGAGAATATTTACTTTATAGCAGTAACGCTTTTATATATAGATATTATAAATATATTTTTGACATTTGGCAATGAAGGCAAATATGATATGAAAAGAAAAATGAATGCTTGAGTCGGGATTCGAACTCGAGTCTCTAAAGTCTGTACCTTTAGCGCTCTAACCAACTGAGCTACTCAAGAATTCCAATACAAGCATACAATTTTCTTATACATGTAGTATTCTCAATTCACACAAGAGGTAGCTGAAATTGTTCCAACTGCCATCTCGCGGCTAACGTAACAGTTAAGCAAATTTTATATATATATATATATATATATATATATATATACAATAATGTTTGTTTGTTTGTTAATACTTTATGCGCGGCCATACCGTTGATACCATTGTTATGGTGGTTTTTGCAAAATGTTCAGGAGGTTCCTGGGATGAATATAGGCTATAAGAGAGTTGTGATACTCAACTCCTACACCCTTAAAAATCGCCCTTTGTAGTGGAAAACGTGAAAAAAGCAGCTCTTTGGACTCTTAAATGGCTTACGCTGCCTAAACCATAAGAAATACACAAAATTAATGTATACAGAATTGAATATCTCAAAAAGCTCTAAAAAAAAGTCCGCGACAGCATATTTTTATCTCTTACGAATAACTCAATAACCATTTTTGTCTTTCATTGATACCAAGTGAATAATACCCATTCGGGTGAACCTTTCACCTTTATTATTGATACCAAGCGTCCCGCGCCGTAGCCGAGTGGTTAAGGCAACAAGTCTTCGCGCAGAACTACGGTACTTACCCTGGTTTGGGTCTCCGTGGGTGAAAATTTTTTTCTCGTGGAATTTCGGCCAGTATGGGAACGGTACACAGTAGCCAGAAATTAAATCTAGCTGGAAAAATACTGTTTTCACTCACCCTCATCAATTTATCTTTTCTTTTTACTCTAAAATAATTGTTATATGACGGTTCTTAACTTATCTGCAAAGGAGGGTACAATTCTAATGTGAAAAAAGTAGCTCTTTCGACGCTTAAATGCCTTACGATGTCTAAATTATAACAAATACACAAACTTATTGAACACAGAATTGAATATCTCAAAAAGCTCTACAAAAAGTCCTCCACAGTTATCTCTTACGGATAACTCACAATAACCATCTTTATCATTCATTGATACCGAGAGTCCCGCGCTGTAGCCGAATGGTTAAGGCATGAAGTCTTGGCGTAGAACTGTGGGACTTAGGCTGGTTCAAGTCTCCTGGGGGAAGACATTTTTCTCATGGATTTTCGGGCAGTACGGGACCGGTGCACAGTGGGTCAGAAATGAAATGTAGCTAAAAAAAACTATTTTCACTCACCCTCATCTATTTATCTTTTTTATCACCATAATATAATTGTTATATGACGGTTTTTAACTCATCTGCAAAGGAGGATACAATTCTAATGTTTATGAAAACAATATAAACATCGGAAGTTGCCGATGGTTAAGAACTCATGTGATATATATCCCAGTTGTGTTATTAGAGTTGTTTGTTCAAGTTCAGCGAGCGATTCTTCTTAATCTGTATTGGTTCTTCACCTCAAGGTTTGTGATTTTATTGATATATTTAATGTTTTTCTATATAACCAGATATTATGTTAAATACATATGGAATCATACTTTCCATGCACTAAAAATTTATACAACCATATTATTTAAAATTGAGCTACAGAGCAAACAGTCCTGAACAGTAGTACAAATTTTAGTTATAATATAGAGTGATTTATGGACGTTAATTCCCGCATAATAACATATGTGCAATTTATTGCGTTTTTAATTAGCTTTCTCATTACAGGAGATAACCAGCAAATGAGGCCTAGCGTTGCGCGCAGACAATAATTGTTTGATTTAATAAGGTGCAAAATGTTAGATAGAGGCAATATGTTTAATAAACAAATTAGGGGTAGGGGGATGTTAGCAGAATGTTTTAAATGATATTAAAATTCAATATTTTTTTGAAAAGCGATTTTCTCAAACGTACGAAGTTGTGCGCGAGAAAAAAAAAACATTCTAATAAAATATTGTGATTGGCTACGAGTGGATGTTAACTTTCCCGTTATGGAGAATTAATTTTGAAGAACGACAGTCGACGGAAAATTCTGTTCCATCTGCTTATGTAATTAGAAGACCCAAAATAATTTGGAAGAGGCTGGAATAAAAGAAATGTTCACATAAGCAGGAATTCTCTCGCGATGAAACTTCCTCTTGCAACAGAAATATCACTTTGGTCGTATGGTAAACGGAGTACTGCTGATGTTTTAAAGACATTACTCATAAACCCACAAAAAATAGCTTCAAAATAAGAATAAACATTACAAATTACCCAGCTCAACTCCCAAATCTTCTATGTCGGATGAAGCATTGTCTTTTGACAATAAAATATCAATATGTCGTTATAATAACCTGAGAACTAAGTGTCATAAAGAGACGTTTGATATTTTATCCACCCTATAATGCTTCTAGCGAAGCAAATTTGTTATGCTACCTTTCCGAAGACAGACATTTCAGCAGAAATAAGACTTTTTTTATTTGTTTTTATTCCAGCCTCGTCAAAAGATATTTTGGGCCTTACAATTCCATAAGCTGATGGAACTGGATTTTCCAACGACTATCAGTGTTCTAAATTCTTAATAACGGGAAAGTTTGTATTTAGCCAATCAGAATATTTCAATACAAATCTAACTTTTTTTCTCTCGCAAAACTTCCTATGTTTTATAAAATCGCTTTTAAATTTTTTTAAGAAACATTTTTTAAAACAATCTTCGAACATCCCCTAACTGTAATTTATTAATAGAGGATCACTTATTGGCTGTATCGATCATTTTTCTTAATATATTAAATCAAACAATTCTCTCGGCGCAAAGACAGGCCTCAGCTGCCGGCCGCCTCCTATAATAAAAAAGCTAATTACAAAAAACTCGATAATTTGCACACATGTTATTTTGCGGGAATTGGTGTCCGTAAATCACTCTATATTATATATAAAATTTGTACTACTGTTCAGTACTGTTTTTTTCGTAGCTTAATTTAAAGTAAAACGATGTGTAAATTTATTAGTGTTTCGAAGGTATGATTCCGCGTATATTCAACACAATATCTGGTTGTATAGAAACATGTTAAATATATCAATGAAAAGTACAAACCTTGAGGTAAAGTATACATATAGATTAAGAAGAATAACTCACTGAACTTTAATGCTAAACATATTTATTTCTACAGCTCAGTTCAAAACTGGGATGCGGATCAGATGAGTTCTTAACCATCGGCAACATCCGATGTTTGTATTGTCTACATAAATTTTAGAATTCTACCCTCCTTTGCAGATAAGTGAAGAACAGTCATCTGTCAATAATTTTAGAGTGAAGAAAGATGAATTGGCGAGAGTTAGTAAAATACTTTTTTTCCAGCTAGATTTCGTATCTGGCCCACTATGCGAATCCCACCCAGCATCGTGAGGCATTTAGGTAGCTACAATAAGTAGCGACTCCAGGTTGAGAATACCAGCTATAACGGCTTTAGGTTCCGACATGCTGACCACATGTCACCATACACTGACTAGATGATCGTCTACCTCTGTGTTTAATACATGTAGATGTGGAGCCAACAGCCGGCTGGTCAGGCAAAAGCCTTCTAGGCCTGTCGCACTTTGAGTGTTTTTCTGATACCAAGAAGATCGCGATAAGTAGATTTCCGGGCAAGCGCGCTCTGCCATACCGTTCATCCGATTGAGACTGGACTTTTTGAAAAATGTTCAGGAGATTCCGGGAATGAACATAGGCTATAAAAGAGTTGTAATACTCAACCACTTCATCCCTAAAAATCACCCTTCGTAGTGAAAAACGTGAAATAAATTCCCTATTTTGACGCATAAATGGCTTACGCTGCCTAAGGCATAACAAATACACAAATTGATGTACACAGAATTGAACATCTAAAAAAACTCTAAAGAAAGTAGAATATAACAGCGCCCGGCTGGTGGTGAAAATACATTAATATTTATTTAGGAGTAGCAGCCCACGTCGGGTATTAGCTAGTGTATACATAAAGTAAAGTGCTCCTACTATAGGTCTTAGGAAGCCCTTGGAGTCGTGGGAGGTTAAGGCTCCCACTTTTTTAGACAATCGGCACTTCATGTAAGCCGGGTTGTCAGCCCTGCATGACGGCCGCCTTTACCTCCAGAACAAGCGTCTGGTACTCGTTTCTGTTAGAGGCTGAGTCGACCCCAGGGCCATAGTGCCGCCAGAACGTTTGGGTCATTTGAAAAATCCTTACCTCACCGGGACTCGAATCCTCGACCTTCCGGCTTGTAGCACAGTGCCTTAACCATTACGCTACTGCGTGCCCCATATAACACATACAGGGTTTTAATTAATTATACCGCACAAATTTAACTACTTACTGAGGGGTATTATACAAGTAATTTGAAATAGGGAACCAATGGTCTACGAGGGAAAATGGGCTAGTTATAGGGAATTAAAGTAATCGACAATTAATACAGATACATTAATAGTAGTGCAAAGTAGGAGAGGAAATTATAGAGTAATTCCATATATGACTGACTGATAGTTACAATACACGTTTGCTGCAAATTACTTGCATAAATATTAAAATTGGTTGAAATTAGAGGTGTTATATACGTGATATAATAGAGGAAAAGTGTCTGATTAAGATTGTACATAAATATACAACTTCTGAAGAAAAACAATGTTATTTATTATCTATCAAAGTATGCGCCACCTTCGAGAGGGGTTACCAGCTGAGATTTTCGGTGAAGATATGTGTAGCGTAATTTTTGACCACATCGTTGGCCCCGACCTTCTTCCCCAGAGAATAATTGTGTCATTTATAAGACATTTTTAGATCACGTCCTACCTAGACTGCTAGAAGAAGTTCCTCTTCATATCAGGATCCTCTCCATTTCTGCCGGAATGTGCGAAATCATTTGGATGAAGTGTATCCTGGCCGTTGGATATAGGAAGAGACAGTTCATCTGTACTGTAGTGTGACCACCTCGCTCTCCAGATCTCTGTCCACTTGATTATTTTTGTGGGGACAACTGGTATATGCTACCCCTGCTGATACAGATGAACTGTTACTTGCACGCATAATCGCATCATGTTATGTGATCTGTGAGACAGCCGATATCTTGAACAGGGTAGGACAATCCTTTAGTCGCAGATGTCGTCTGTGTTGTGAGAATGGAGGTGGCCAATTTGAACAATTTCTCTAATGAGTCTGCAGGTGCTTTACTTCTTTTCTGGTTTACTCAAATGTATTGATTTTTATTTCCTATTAACATTATGTATGTCATGTGTACATACACTGTACCTCTTCATGTTATTACAGCACTATTATTTGTCTAAGTACATAAGTGCTGTACAGACCAATTACACATTTTATTTGCGAAACCTATTGTACTCTACAATATGTGTGTTATTGTTACAATCTTACAAACAATTCTCTGTACAGTGCGTACGTAGATAGTTTGTAACTCATTTACTGCGCCGACATACCAATACCGTATTCTGCAAAAAATGAGTAAACAATTAAACAAGAAGTAAATCCATTTACGTAACGAATTTACGGTATGTACACTTCCCCAAAAAAATAATGAGTCGGTGGAATATTTTGAGTCCCAGATAGACGACACTGCGCATGTGCGTACAGCTCGAGCCACGATACACACCCTACCGCATCAAGACTCAGTCAGCACATTAGAAAAAATGAATGGAGCTATGGTCAGGCCAGTAATGCACTATGGTAGTGAGATTTGGGGTTTCCAAAGAACGGAAATACTAAATAAGGTATATACGCATTTTCTAAAGTATATTACAGGACTTAGTTAGGCCGTTTCTAACTGTGGAATTTTATATGAATTCGGGTCATTCCAGGACGACATTAACTGTAAAATTCGTGTACTCAAATACTGGTTGCGAGTAATCCAAGGTGAACAAACAATGCTTAGAGCAATTTGTTACGACCACCAAATTAAAAACATAGATGTTAAATTTTGGGCAGACGAGGTTAGGAGAGAACTCCAAAAGATTGGGATGGGCTGGATATGGGAAAAAGGGACTGAAAATCGCAAGAACGTGTGGAGAAAATAAGGAGGAGGTACTTAGATATAAACCAACAAGAAACTTTCGCCGAATGTACAGGAAAACGCTCACTGTGTTTACAAAGAGACCTAAAACACGTCTGGGGAAAAGAATCGTATATACTCAACCTAGGATTTAAGGAGAGATCAGGGCTTGCTTGGTTTAGGCTAGGGGCATGGAAATTTCTAAAAAATAGCGACGATCACGATATGCGAATATGTCCAATGTGCGGGAACTTTGAAGATGAGATACATATATTAGGAAAATGTAATGATTTAGAATATTGGAGACGTCAGTTATTACCGGAAAGATTTCTAAATTCAAATCGGGAAAGATTGGCATGCTACGAATTATTGGTAAATCCAGAAAATTGGATAAACCGCAGTAAAATTCTGGACAAAACGCGAAAAATAAGGACAACACTCATTCATGAATAAATATATGTTATCAAAATGCAATACCATTAATTATTAACAATTATATATAAATTAATTAGTGTATAATGCTGTTGTGTTATTATTTAATTGTAATATTAATGTTTTCTTTGTGTAATTGTAATGTTAATGTTTTTTAGTGTATAATGCTATTGTGTTATTACTTAATTGTAATATTATTGTGTTTTCTTTAATGCTGTTGTGTTATTATTTAATTGTAATATTAATGTGTTTCCTTTGTGTAATTGTAATGTTAATGTTTTTTAGTGTATAATGCTATTTTGTTATTACTTAATTGTAATATTATTGTGTTTTCTTTATGTGATTGTAATGTTAATGTTTTTAGTGTATAATGCTATTGTGTTATTATTTAATTGTAATATTATTATTGTGTTTTCTTTATGTAATTGTAATGTTATTGCTGTTTTTGTTGTTTATTTTTCTTTACACTAGTACCAATTATTACTTTATTGTAACGGACTGTCAATAGCACGTACGGCTTACTGCCCGTGCGACCCATATTTGTAAATAATATTGTAAATATCTTACTTTTTGTCTAATAAAGTCCTACTACTACTAATTATACTTAATTCTGTTCTCTTGTGGGTTGATATGGTTACTGGCTCCGAAAGTCTCTAAAATCTGAGATGAAATAATATTTTGCTATAAAACACACACACACACACACATATATATATTAGAGAAAATCAGCAGCCATAAATAAAAAAAATATTAACTCCTCGGCTGGATTTGAACCTTCAATGCTCAATTCTGTAGTCCGCTGCAGAACCGCAGAGCTAATCTGATGTTCTCTTTGCTAATCTAAAATGTTTCTATATGAAATGGTGAGATACTTCGTGGTTAATTTATATTATATAACTGAACATAATTTGATTAGTTTAGAATATTTGGGCACCATCACGATCTTGTATTATCCTGTTATTTATTAATTCAATTTAGGATTGTGATGTTCACTATTCAATAAAACTAAATATATGGTCACACATAGAAATACATTATGCAATGGAAATGGACAGCTGATGACAAATGGGGGAAATTTTGTGGAGGTGACTGAATTCAAATACCTAGGATAAATAATAATAACAAACACAAATAGGAATGAGATGAAGAAAAAAAATAAACATAGGCTCAATTTTGGAAATTATGCTATTATGCATTACAGAGACTCTTGATATCCAAACTCCTTTCAAAAAAGGTTACATTGAAAATATATAAAACTGTTATTCTACCAGTTATATGTAAACGAAACATTGACTCTTACTTTAAGGGAGGAAAGGATATAACAAGTATTTGAGAATAAAGTTCTTAGGAAAATTTTTGGACCAAAGAGAGATGAACAGACAGATGAATGGAGAAGACTCCATAACAATGAACTACGTGGTATTTATAGGAAGCCAGATGTAATAAGAACAGTTAAGTCTGGTAGACTGCGGTGGGCAGAGCATGTGACACGTATGGGGAATGAAAGACGTAAATGGAAGCTTCATGTAGTCAAACAAGAGGGAAAACGCCCAGTTGATAGACTATGAATGAGGTGGGAGAATAAGATTAACTATGATTTGAGGGAAGTAGATTATACAGGGAATGATTGGAAAAGATTAGCTCAGGATAGGGATGTATGGGGAGCTTATGTCCTCGCGGCCATGAATCTAAGGGTGAGTTGGTTAGTTAGATATTCACTATTATGGCGCCTTTTTATTTCGTATTAAATAGTCATTATCTTCGCATATCAACTCATGCTAACATCATTCTTCATAAGCATGACGAACAGGCATGATCTGAGACAGCGAGTTATAGCTCTAGTTGACGCTGGATATGGGGTCAGGGCCGCTGTGCCACGGAGCACAACCATTAAGTGGGCTCATCAATTTCAAACTTTAAGGGAGGTCGTGAATCGCCCTATTCCATGGCGTCCACGGATTTCTTTAGCGGAAGAGGATGCTGCCTTATTCGAGGCAGTTAGACAGGACTCCTTTCGGACTGCCAACGAATTACGATAAACATCTGATTTCCCCGGTTGCGATCAAACTATACTCAACCGTTTGAGGAGCCGTGGTATTAGGAACCGGAGGGCTGCGCTAAAGGAATGTTTGATGGAACAACATGCCATCATCCGTCTAGCCTTCGTAACAAGTCGAGTGGATTTTGATTGGAGAAATTTAATTTTGCCATCTCGAGTGATTACGATCGTCCTCGCCATGTCTATCGTGAGGTTAGTGACCGACATGATGATCGCTTTGTGCATCGACGTTCAAGGTTGGGGCGCTTTATCGTATTGGTTGAATGCAGGCTTTCACGGCCGGTAATCATAATGTTGAGTGATTCCGGGTTCTGTGGCCGTGGTCCATAGTTGGTGTTGATACCAGACGTTTCGCCCTCAACTGCGGAGGGCATCTTCAGTGGCGAGTGCTTCTAGGCGTGTTTCCTGGTCGGAAGCTCTACTTAGAGTGAACGCTGCGGGCGTTGTATTGATACTAGTGGTGGGAGCAGGGTGAGCGGGCGTGGCTCTTGCTGATTGGCTAATGGTCGTCTCCTTGTTTTCCTTAGTGTTGATGCATTTATTTTCTAGTGTACGGTACCAGGCCTTAGACAGTTTAATACCTTCCTCTTTCTGTTAATATTTTCCTTATGCTTGTGTATTTCTATAGCCTCTCGATATAATCTAGGGAAATAGTAGGAAGTTGTGGCTAAAACTTGTGTATCATCGAATAGAATCTGGTGTCCATTCATAATGGCATGTTCTGCTACAGCCGATTTATCCATTTCTCCTTGTCTGCAGTTTCTTTTGTGTTCTGATAAACGGGTGGCTATACTTCTTTTCGTGGTCCCTATGTATGGTTTACCACACGAACAAGGAAGTCGATATACGCCGCAAGTGGAGAGAGGTGGCCGAGGATCCTTAGCTGAGCGAAGGCAGTCTTCTATTTTTCTTGTAGGTCTGTAAACTGTTTTTATGTTGTATTTTCGTAGGAGTTTTCCGATACGATCTGTGACTCTTTGTACATATGGTAAGTAGGCTATGCTGGTCGAGGATGTGTTATCCATTCTGACGTGCTGTCTTCGTGGGTGTATGGTTTGTCTTATTTCCTTGGATGTGTAGCCATTTTTCTGGAAACAATTTAACAGATGGTGTTGTTCTTGTTTAAGGTGTTGTGGTTGGCATAACTTAGTCGCTCTGTCGAACAGTGTCTTAATGACGACCAGGAAACACGCCTAGAAGCACTCGCCACTGAAGATGCCCTCCGCAGTTGAGGGCGAAACGTCTGGTATCAACACCAACTATGGACCACGGCCACAGAACCCGGAATCACTCAACATTATGCTTTATCGTATTGTTGTGGGGGTAGATGTCTTTCGATGGGGCTGGCGTGATGGAATGCATTAATGGTCGGTTCGATGTGGAGATGTATGAACATATTCTGGGAAATGAATTCCTTCCTTCCGCCCAAGAACGTTTTCCCAATGCTACATTACTGTTCCAACTGGACAACCATCCCGTGCACTATGCCGGAAGAATTAAAAAAATGGCTTCGGACGAGGCCCGAGATCGAAATAATTCATTGGCCTCCGAAGTCACTTGATTTGAATGTCATCGAACATGCATGGGCGAAATTGAAATAGGAGAGGATTAAGAAGTATGCCAGCCAACCCCTCAAAATAAAGACGAGTTTTGGGATCAAGTTCTGGATAGCAGGGAAGATATCGCCCGGAAAGATGAGGACAATCCTCATAGAGAATTATTTCGCGACCTCGTCAGATCTATGCTGAATCGACTTCGAGCTGTAGAAGAAGCTGATGGCCTGTGAACAAGATATTAAGTTCACTGGTATCTTTTTTATTATTTTTTATGTGAGGAAGTTAAACGTTTACTTCCATGCATGGTTTGTTTCTTTAAGGCCAGGTTCAGACTACTCACAGGAGTTGGGTATACATTATTCCACTATTTTTTATTAAATTAGATAGTCCAGAAACACTGAAAAAATAAAATAAACTCGCATTAATATTTAAAAAAATGGTGCTACCTAGGATCGAACGCGAGGCACTCCCCATGATAACGTATTGGACCAAGACTAAACCGTATGTGCTACGTAGACACGATGGCAAGATTAGCAGCCGTTGCGCTCTTAGTCTCACAGCTGCATCCTGTTTTTCGAAACAGAGGAAGACAATGTTCTCTTGTGAATCCTGCTATGAATCATAGACATGTGCATGAGCAAGAGTCGACCCATTCTTCTTTTTTTTGGAAGTGTGCATAATAAAGGAAGAAAGGGGGAAAAAGTGTACACATATTGTAGGTAGTTTCGAACGCGATGCATTAATTTTACTTTTGCGTCGGTAGTAAGACTACTATAACCACTGAGCTAAAGATGCATGCTTGTTGCAAGTTACAGTCTCTGTATCATATTATTTACATTTTAATTTGAAATAATCAATGGCGTGCCAACTGTTTTACAAATTGAATCATAACTAGGGCATTTTTATTTGACTGAATACTTTGAATTTGACGCTATTCTACATAATTAAAATTTTTTTCACCCCCTTTGGGGTGTATTCAAACTTGGTTTTAAATGTACTGTTACCAATCGGATTAGCGGCTCCGAAAAGTATGTACTCGACACTAATTTCGATCATATTCGATTATATTCTTGTGTGTCATCTTCTGTCTGCCTCCTTCCCTTTTCCCAAAATATATTTCTCAGATTGTACGTTAAGTAGCCTATGTACCAAACAGATCCAGTCGCTCCAGAGTTATGCTGGAACATGTAACGTATCAGCCGTTTCGGTTATTTTTACATTTCACTTCATCTCATCTACCCTACCATTACACAACTTTCTCTTCTTCTCCTTCTTCTTCTTCTTCTTCTTCTTCACTTCATGGGCTAGGCAATTGCCTGTTACGCCTCACAGTTCTTCTGCCCATCTTTTCACTGGCCTTCCTACATTCCTTGAACCTCTTGGCTTGTAGTTGAATGCTGCTCTTGGTAATCTTGATACATTAATTCTTTCCACATGTGTACCATTTCTCTCTATATTCTCTGATTTTCTCATCTAATGGCTATATATTTAACTCTGTTCTTATATCTTCATTCCATATCTGATCCAATCTTGTGCAGATTTTTGTTCTTCTAAGGAAGTTCATTTCTGCGCTTTGTATTCTACTTTGCAATTTTTTGGTCATTACCCAAGTTTTGCTCCCATAAAGTAATGCAGGAACTGCCAATGTTTTATAAAACTTCAATCTAGTATCTCTTCTTGTTTTATTCTTTAATGTTTTATGTATAGTTCCGCATATCATTTGAAATTTCGACAGTTTCATATGAATGTCTCTTTCAGTTTTTGTGTTTATAGTAAAATTACAACCCAAATAATTAAAATTTGTTACTTGTTCCACAGAGTTGTTGTCTATTACGATTTTTGATCTTATATGATCGTTTCCCCAAAATGTCATTCTTTTTTTCTTTTTTTCTTTTGATATTTTGATATTATATTCTTGGCATAACTGATTTAATTGATGTAAAGAGTACTTCAAATTATTTTAATTTTCTTGAATAATAACCACATCGTCAGCATACATTAAAACGGTTCATTCTTATACCTATATTAACAATACTTTTCTAATTTTGGATGATGCCATTAATATATAGATTAAAAAGAGTAGGTAATAAACTACACCCTTGTCTTAAACCTCTAATTATTAAAATAGCTTCGGTCTTTGATGTGCCTATATTTATTATTCTCCAAATTGTAATTCATATGTGTACCAAAGGTTTGGTAGAAATTGCTCCTGATGTTTCAGAATATGTTGGTGCAAGCACGAACGCATGCACACACACACACCGAGATGCGAATTCGTTATGAACGAGTATCTAAACACTTCCGCTAAGGAGCCTCCTTCACAACATATTTTTTGGATTATTATTATTATTATTATTATTATTATTATTATTATTATTATTATTATTATTAATCTATAATGGTATTTAAGGCAATTTGATTAGCTATAATAAATGCGCATCCAGGTAGAGAAAACTACTAGGGACCCGACATGCTGACTACATGTCAACTGTATTCTAGCTGAATGATCATCCAGCCATGTGATTAACATATTAAGCCAGCAGTCGAATGGTACCAACTACTGATTTCTAGGCATGTCGAACCATGTAGAAAATGAGATATTATCCATTGCTGAGGTGTCGGGGTGAAGACGGCATCTCTTTCGCAGCTAGGCATAGTCGGGACTAGTTTCCTAGATACGTTTTTTGCTCGCCTAAAAGACAAATGTCATAAAATGTACGGTTTCCGAACGTTATATCTCAACCATAATTATCATTATATTCACCATTTTTAGTTCTAATGAGTGAGTGAATGGTGTGTTTCATCTTAAATATTCATTTTCTCTCAGAGGAGGCCCTGGATTTAGCTGATCACTCATTGAGGGAGGCCCAAATGTCCTTGTATGGTCAAAAGTATGCGTGGGAATTGAAAAGTTTAAAATCTCTCTCCCGACAGAATGTGCCAATATGAGACCCGGGTTGCGTGGGGTATGTAAATGTACTGTACGTATAAAGTGAGAGGTTAAATAACGATAAAGACGAAGAAGGCATATTACTGTTATATGCTGAGCCGCTGTTAGGGGTAATGTTGATATAGTGACGTCAGGAGTTGGATGAGCGTGATGAGATATATGTGCTCTACGTTTTAAAATGTATAATTGTAAGTTATCAGTATATATTCTGTGTTAGCGAGCGCCTGTGTGTGTGTTCTAATGTCACTCACTGCACTTTTCGTGTTGCGAGTTCCGCGCTAGGAGGATACGTGGCGTTAATGTGATCTATTTTAAATTTACACACCACTTCGGCAGATCACTTTACGTATAGGATGTGAACTTTTATTGTATACATAAATTATTGTAGGAAAAGTGTATGTTTGTGTAGCGTAAAGTATATGGAGTGTTGGTAAAGAGAAGGAAGAAGGCGAAATTCAGTGCTGAAACGTAGTCTACCTGTGTCAAAAAGCACCAAGGGTCACCATGCTTAGCGTCACCATTCCAAGAATGAATCGTTATCAATAACATCATATTATACCTTCTCAACAAACCGTACTGTGGAGGAATTAGCAATTTATGCAGGAATTTGATACATAATCTATTGTATAGCTGGCTTAACTTGGCAGAGAGAGAGAGAGAGACAGAGAGACAGAGAGAGAGACAGAGAGAGAGAGAGAGAGAGAGAGAGAGAGAGATGGAAATACATGGGTAGATCGTTGACTACTTTTAGTCCAGATACGAAAGAGAACCCACCCTGTTGTCACTTTTCCTCTCCCCCCTTGCCCCTATTAACATCTGGTGAAGAAAACCGACAACAGAGGTGCGAATGAGAGAGTAGAGTACAGTTGTCTCATTCTACAAATGTCTCGTAATGTTAAATCAGAGAGAGACTATAGTCTACACACGTATATCCCCACGCGAAGACAAGGTGCTCCCTATCGGAAGTTACATAACTAAGCTTATTTCTCTTTAGATATCAGCGAGTGATTTGTAGTAATCAGCCTGAAAGAGACATATATTAAAGTATTACTTGGAAATGGCTATTAAATTTTGCTCAGAAACTCTACTTAATGCTTGAAGTTATTTTACGAGCCCGAAAATCTTAAGGCTGAGACCCAAGGCTTAAAGTCTATACATTGATTTAAATTATTTAATATTTTCATTAAAATATAGGAAAAATAAACCAATATATATTATTTAAATTGTGTCAAATTATACAAAAATATGCAGTAGAGAGGCACTATCTTTACAGTTATGAATGATTCGTTTTCACTGCAGTCCGACACTTTTATATAAGCTGGGAACAGAAATTGACAATTCTGTAACAAGATCAATACGTTACAACTTCCACCTACTTAAATGACACTTACATAAAATATATTTAAACACTACCTACACTATACAGAACAATAAACAAAAACCAACACTAATAGCAACACTACATAGATATACTATAAATACTTTTCACCTACTATAGACTATATTTATTTCACCTGGTGGAGTTAAAACCATGTGGCCTTCTCTTCCACTCATCAGGACAAACTTATGTTACATTAATAAATAATAGTTTTTAAAAACTAAAACAACACGCTTTATTAGAAAACCGAACTCAAAAATGAAAAATAATTTTAATTTCCAACACGCTTGGGATAAATTTAAAGTGGTCAACAAAAAAATCATCTCCAACACATATAGAATAAAACTAGAGTTATCAACAAAAATAAAATAATTTTACCATCAAAAGCGTGGGGTGCTCTATATCAAATAATATATTTGATAATAAACAGATATTGGTAAAAGTAAAGTCTCTAAGAAGGAAATGTAAAAATCATAAAAAGCACCCCACGCTTTTGATGGTAAAATTATTTTCTTTTTGTTGATAACTCTAGTTTTATTCTATATGTGTTGGAGATGATTTTTTGTTGACCACTTTAAATTTATCCCAAGCGTGTTGGAAATTAAAATTATTTTTCATTTTTGAGTTCGGTTTTCTAATAAAGCGTGTTGTTTTAGTTTTTTAAAACTATTATTTATTTTTTATTTTTTAGTTTTAATATTTTACAGAAAAAGATAAAAATGTAAATATCTTTAAATTCGATACTATTGTAGTATGAGCTAAAAGTAATACTCTTCTAAAAAAACAAATCCTCCCCAGCCGGATTTGAACCAGCGATCTATGGATTACTAGAATCATGTTACACTAGCTCAACGCTCTACCAACTGAGCTCTTACAACGATTGACTAAAACGTCAAGTCCGCAACGTATTATACCAGTTTTAATTTTTTTGATTTTCTGATAATTCTGGCCAGGATTTTAGAAACAAAATATGAAATTATTGTATTGTCACGGGTCCTATACAAGTATACAAAGTTTCAAGTCTATCCTATGTTTCTAAGTGGGTGAAAATCGTGTTCAAAGATTCCGTTACATAAATACAAAGACACTTTTTTGGATTTTCTGATGATTCTGGCCAGGAATTTAGGAAATAAATATGAAATTATTGTATTGTCACGGATCCTTTACAAGTATACAAAATTTACAGCCGATCCAATTATTTTAAGTGGGCGAAAAACGCGTTGAAAAATTCAGTTACATAGATAGATAGATAGATAGATACAGGTCAAGCTAATATAAAGCGTGTAAAAATACAAAAAATTGCCATAACAATACGTACTAAACAATTAATTATCTGGTCAACTGAACAATAATGAAAGTAATGTCTGATAACACAATAAAATTAAATGCAAATAAAATTAAACTGATGGAATATTGTATACTCGAAAGAATAACAGCTCGAATATACTATACATAAAAATAAAATATATATTCAAAGAAAGTAATAAACTCTAACGAACAAATCTACTACTCATATAGATAAATATCAAACAGCTTTCTTCTCGGTTTTTATCCCTCTCTGTGCATAAAAATTATTTAGAACACACATAAATCCTCAAAATCGTTTCACCCTCTCCAAACTATGTCAATACTCAAAACAACTTCTCTTCCCTAAGGCCAGATATTAAAAAAACACAAATTTTTCAAAATCCAAAATAGAAAAATCACAAACAATACTTTTGTAAACAACCCGAAGATGGCAAATAATAAGATCCTAAATCGGGGTGAGCAGGGTCACCTGTTTCTCACACACACATGCGCACAGTTTCTTCAATTTAATAATTATATATATATATATATATATATATATTCCTTAAACCAGTAAATTTGGAAATACATTCTACTTGCTGAGGAATTTTCTTACTTTTCTCAGTCGCTGCCCGACGAACTCTTTCTGTATTATGGTTTAGTCTGCACATATTTATTTTACTTTTCTGAAGACTGGAATGTGTAGGATATGTGTTGCGGATAAAGCAGGAAAGAAGTGCAAGAAGGATTTTACAAGGAAAACCAGAAGGAAGAAGACACGTTGGCAGACAGAAACTAAGATCGATCGATGAGGTTGAGGAAGACTTAAGACAACTGAAGGTTAAGAGTTTGAGACTACTAAGAATAGAAAAGAATGATCAGATGTTATAAAGGAGGCCAAGGTTCTTAAAAGCCGTAGATCCAAGGAAAAAAGAAGAAGTATGTTATTTTAACCTATTCTATAGTGTTCTGCCCTAGGGCAGAGGTCTTTCATTGTAATCATAACATTTTCATGCTATGCTTTGCAACTTTGCTAGGGAATTATAAGTGTGGTAGTTTCCCGTTGCTTTCCACACCGGTGAAAAATGATTGTGATAAGGATGATGGGCGGATTATTTTCGGGGACCTTTGGACCTGATATTTGTCTTACACGTGAGGAACACCCCCGAAAAAAACTCACCCAAGAACCAGTCCCAACCGGGAATCGAACCCGGGCCCGCTGCGTGACATGGCAGCATGCTATCTCAAAACCAATGCGGTGGATATTTTATCATAAAAAAACTTAAAACAAATGCTCAATATAATGAGCTTGCATTTTGTATCTCAGTATAAATACATTGAAAGTGTGTTTTTAATTATATATAATAATTTCAAAAGTCGTTACATGTCATTAAAATTTACCTTTGCTTCTTAAGAATGTTATAAAATTAAAAACTGAAAATATATTAAGGCTACAAGATGCAACATGTACAAATCAAAATGCCAAAATTTGTGATTTCAAAATGTTGAATTACAATCAACCCTGTTTATAGGATAGATCGTCAAAGTAGGTCACGAGATTTTGAAAATAAGGTAACGTAATGTGGGTGGTTGTTGTATAGATGGCAGCAGGTTCGCGTAAGGGTAGTTTAGTGTCAGTACGAGGGATGTTGTGGTAGCGAGATGATGTGTGCCCGGGATGCGTTAAGAGTTTGGGTGCTTTCCGCTCTGGTGGTTCACGGGGCTGTAGCTGGTAATCCAGACGCCAAGCGTCTTTACGATGACTTACTAAGCAACTATAACAAGCTAGTGCGACCCGTCGTCAATACTTCGGACGTTCTTCGTGTCTGCATCAAGCTCAAGCTGTCACAGCTCATCGACGTGGTACGTTCTAATTCATTCAGTGTTTTAGTTAGTTAGTTAATTAGTGATCGATGTAACCACACTTTAAGGGCACAATGTTGTGAAGTTACTCATAATTAACGAATCGCAATGTTATAAGTAAAGACCGGATTTTAAAGCGAAAAATATTGTTTAAAAAGATCCAAAATGGGGGTAAATTATTTAATATAAATAAACATTATAAAGGGACATAGGAAAATAAATAATAAATCCATAATCAATGCTGCTCCACACTTACTGCATTAGGAAACAACTGCACTTGAATAATTCAGCATTTCAATATGTTTGAAGGTTAATTTCTGTCTCTCTGTACAAGGAAAATGATCGCTCTACATCAACAGACCAGTCAGGGTCCACACTATCAACTACAAATTATTACACTTTACCAATTTTTCAAAAACTGGTTTTTAATGTTCTTAGGAATTTTTTTTGGAAAAAAAGAGCTACGAACAGACAGGCGAATGGAGAACATTTCATAATAGTGAGCTATATGATCTTGATAAGAAATCATATATAATGAGAACAGTCTCGGTGACTGCAATGGACAGGACATGTGGCACTAATGGAGAATGAAATAGGGGTATGGGAGCTTCTTATGGGAAAAAATGCCAAGTTGGTAGACTAAGAATGAGGAGGGAGAATAACATTAACCACGATTATACAGGGGATGATTGAAAGGCATTAACTCAAGATAGGGGCGTGTGGAGAGCTTATGTCCGCGCGGCCATGAACCTGCGGGTTCGATAATGCCAGTGGGTTAGTTTATAATCACTGCTAGTGTAAATATACTGCGTTAAGAAAGAATTGTTCTTAATTACTGTCAGTATTTCAATATCTTTGAAGGTTAGATTCAGTCTCCTTGAAAGTAGAATGTCTTTGTACATGGAAAATGATCGCTCTACATAAACAGAAACCAGTGTGTATATTTGGTTCAGTATCTCACCTCCAAATCACTGCACTTTAAACTTTTTTCAAAGTCTGGATTTTTTATTAGCTTTGTTTAAGTTTGTCTTTTGCAAATCCTTGAAGCATGTTTTCAGTTTTTTCTACCACACTCCACTGCACTTCCTTAGCTAAAGTCTCTTCTTGTTACCCGGTTTTATTTCAGTATTTAATTTAATTTAATTTTATTTTATTTTAATATTATCGTATAGATTCAGTATATTCTAAAAATACTGTAGCTTATATAACAATCAGAAATTTGATTTTGATATCTATTGTGAAGTTTGGCAATTCGGGCATTAATAGTTTATATCCCAAATATAATCTATTGAAAATGTATGTAATATATAGTTAAAAATAATAACCATTGTTACAAAAAAATAAAAACACTCTCTAAAGAAGGAAAACAGGGTAAATTTTAAATAGTTGTAAACCGTATTATTGATTGTTTTCTATTGAATGGTAAAATAAAAAGAAGATTCTCTTAAAATCCGCTCCCTACTACAAGAAGAGGATTCCATCTGTTGTTTTATTTTTATTTTTTATATGAAATAACTATTTTCTACAACTAACATTCATGTTCTCTCCATGGCCCTGCAGGTCATTCATTATTATATACACCTTCCTATATTAAATCCAATTTTTAAATCGTACTCATGGGGGAAAATGTTGAAAACAACCCTATGTTATAATCACACGATATTCTATCACTGATTCCAATTAATTGAACTGTTACATTTTTGGGATTTCTAGCCAGGAGAGTGTCCACATAAATTAAAATAAAAACAACGTAAAACATTCTAAATTTATTGTAGCATTATGCGAAAATTACCCGATAAAAAAATATATTGATTTTTCAAAAAAATATATATATTGATTGTTTCCAAAAGAAATTATAGAAATGTCTTAAATTGAATTTGAAGCTGAGATAAATTTAAGCTAAAGTCATCATATTTACAAATTAAAACGTGCATTAGTCAATTCTGAAATGGTCAACTTATTCTCATGGGACATTAGATTTTCCAAAAAAAAAAAAAGCAAATCTGCGTAAACTAAATTGCCAATTTTTTCGTCTAACGAAATACAATTAGTATAGAATATATGTAGTACAAGGACTTAGTAATCAGTGAATGAGTGAATAAATGTATAAAAAACACGTGTTAGCGGAAACGTGCATTATCATGTTGGTTAACATGACATTTGTTCTCCGTTAGAATATTTACATATCATTCCTTGATTAGAATAGTCCTATATTTTGTCTTGTTTTCCATATTAACAATCATTTCCATAACTAACATACACGTTTTAACAATGATCTTTATAATCTCTGCAAGTAATGCGTTACACCTTATTAATTCTAAATTTTGAATCGTTGACCTGAAAAAAACGCTACGTCTCATTTAAATTACTTGACATTGTTACAATTTTTGTTTTATCCAGGTTGCATCTTGCTTTTAAAAGTATATACTATTGTGTATAAACTTAAAACATTCAGTTTGAACCTATTTTTAAATAATTCTTGAAAAATTACTTTTCTCACATTACTGGAGGTAGCTGTTATGCAATTTTCAAGACACTTTGTTCAATATACTCATACAAGTAGCTCATCGGCAAAAGTCTCTAGTCCATTATCATAAATTTAGTTTGAAAGTAGTATTTGTTTTGCTCTAAACAACAGATAGTTTGATTACTATACCCACTTTCAACGCAAGTTTGTAATCCATAGTAATTCTGCCCGAAGGCAGGTCCTTCACTGCAACCATAGCATTTTCATGCTATGCTTGCAGCTTTACTAGGGAATTGAATTGTAGGTGTGGTAGCTTCCCGTTGCTTTGCACACTGGTTAAGGAGGAGGATGATGATAACGATAAGGATGATGATGTTGATGATGGCCATATGATTTCGGGGACCGTTTGGGCCTTAAAGTTTTCCTGACATTTGTCTTACAGGTGAGGAAAAACCCCGATAAAAACCTCACCCAGAAAAACTGCCCCGAGCGGGGATCGAACCCGGGCCCGCTGCGTGACGAGGCAGCACGCTACCTCGAGACCACAGCGGTGGACAAAGTTTGTAATAGATGTTCTGACGTCAAATGTTGACATTTGTACATAAAGTGATCTAAGACGAATCCAGACACAAAAATGTGAGTTTGGGTACAAGATTGACAAGAGACGTCTTGAAAAATCAGCTCGTTCTTTGGTGAACCTCCTGTAGCAGTAAATAGTCGTTTAAAACATTTTTTCATAAATATTTTTTTGTAAACATATATAAAGACTTTCGAAACTAAAATTCAATCATATCCTGCATTCAAAATATTTTAAGTACAATAATAAAATGCTATATATGATTACTTATAAAATTTCAATTTCCTACTGTTAACAAAACACTGTACAAAAATATAGGTATGCGAAGACCAAAAACCAGTTATGTAATAACTAATTTACACAATGATTTAAAGTTATCTAAAAATATTAATATATTTTTAAAACTAAACGTATTCTTAATTTATAGAAATAATTGTAACAATGGTGTTTCCTCAACTAGGAAACTTCAAGTCCGAACATCATCTGGCCATCACAATCATCATTATGAAATTCGCCATGTTTAATACGTGTGTGTGTGTGTGTTTTAATGTTGTGTTGTCTCAGAGGAGGTCCTGACAATGTGGTGATCACTCGCTTGGAGAGGTCGTCCATGCCTTGTGTGGAGACAAAAATGTGTATTATCCATAGTTTAAAATACCTCTTCCGACAGGTCATGTCACTATAAGGCCCGGGTGGTGTGTGGCATGTAAAACGTATCTGTAAGGTGAGATGTAACTAAGTTAATGGAATGGAATTTTATGAATATTAGGTATTTATAATTAGATAAATGAATTTTACGATACTGGGGGAAAATGCCAAACATGTCGAAAATAGTCGTTGATAAAGTAATTGAAAAGTCTGCTCCTTCAATTATTTAGGATGTGAATTTAGTAATGAGGAAGATACAGATATAGATGAAAACATTAGATATCAATCAATTTGTGGAACAATAAACAATACCTTTAAGAATAAAACAAAATCTGAAAGAAGAATGAAATTTTATAATACCATTATAATTCCTACGTTACTTTATGGATGTGAAAGTTTGATACCTGTACAAAGGGAAATTAGTAGAATAGGTAGTTGCGAAATGAGATTTTTAGGAAAACAAAAGGATGTACAATAGAAGACAGAATCAGAAATGAAGAAATAAAATAATTAGAAGTGAAAGCTGTCAACTCAAGAATGGATGACAGATATAGAACAAGATGTATTGACTTAGGCTTTCACGGCCGGAGTTATTGTGATGATCTTGAAGATTTCCGGGCTGTAGGCCCTGGTCTTGAGGCTTGAAATTTCCCAACGTTTCGCCAGAGGATGCCGGACTCAGTCTCTGGCGAAACGTCGGAGAACTTCAAGCTTCAAGACCAGGGCATACAGCCCGGAAGTTTTCTTCAAGATCAACATAGAACAAGATGATTTGAAAATGTTGGAAGGAAAGAGAGACGTGGGGAGGCCGAGAAGGAGATGGAAGGAGACACTGTGATGACGGAACAGGCAGTTAGCCTAATTCATGAAGTGGAGACGAAGAAGAGGAAGAAGAATTTTATGATTACAAGCTACTGTTTATCTCTCTTGAGAGATTTCAGATCCATTAAATAAGCTGTTCCTAAGTTTTGCTCCACGGATCCGAAGAGATTCGATAATAAGAGGATCGCGAGCAATAATGTAGGGTATATATATATATATATATATAATGGAATGTATGTCTCTCTGTCTGTCTGCCTTCCTGCCTGTCCTTTACGCGTTATTACACCATTCATCCGATTGTGTTTGGGCTTTTTGCAAAATGTTCAGGAATTTCCCGTGACGGTTTTAGGCTATAAGAGAGTTGTAATACTCAACCGTTTCACCCTTAAAAATCACCCTCTGTAGTGAAAAACGTCTTTGTTGGAACTTTTTCGACGCTTAAATTGCTTACGCTGCATAAATCGTAACATTTACACCAAATTAATGTACACAGAATTGAATATCTAAAAAAAAATCTGCAAAAATGTCCACTACAGCATATGCCTATCTTTTTCGGATAAATCATAATAACCATTTTTATCTTTCAGCTCATTGATACCAAGAAAATCGGTGTGACTAGATTCCTAGTTACGTGTAGCAGCGCACGGCAGGTATTCTTTTACGAACAACTCTCATTAACAATTTTTGTATTTCATCTCATTTATTGAAAGAATACGTAGATTGCCGGGCAATGCCAGGTAATCAGCACGGGATATCTAAAAATAATTGCGATATAAATTAATAATTATTTTTCTGTTTACTTATTCAACTAAACATAAACACACATTTAATGTAGCAATGCACACCAGGTATTAGCTAGTAAGGTATAGATATTGAATGACTTTAAATGTCATTATGAACCACTATTAAGGTTATTATATAAACGTCCTTCACGCAGGAACTTCCTAAACCAAACGAATTCTTCAGCCAGTGGAAGTATGGTCCAATTTTGCTGGTTTACGGAATATGTATTTATTTTGTTAAATTCTAGAAACTACATTTCTAATGGCAGCTCATTAGAAGTGACAGACTGCAGTCAAAGGAAATCATGCATAAACGTAAGTTATCTTTCTGCATAATATTATATAGTTTGACAACAATTTAAGAAATATCTATCGATTAATTTTTAATTTCTTTATTAAAAGTATTATAATTAAGAAAAATATTATGGAATATTTTAATTTTGAATAATACCTCAACGGAACACATCATGAATCTTATAAAAGTTGATTAAAAGTATTAAACAAATTAAACTAATGTATCTTATAGAATACATTGAAAATTTTAAAGGTAAATTAAATTGTATGATATACATTACGGCTAACCAAAAATGGCGGTCGCTAAATCAATTTTTAATCTCGCATTTCAGGAAAACCTCCGCTTCTAACGGTCAGATTTCGCTGATTTTCAATTATATCTTGCTCAATTTATTTTAATAGTATATAATGAGTTTCGTTCTGACGTATAGAAAATTGCGAACACTAAACATTTTTTAAAACTTTCTTCCAGGAAAACACCTATACGTAATGGTTCGATTCTATTGGTTATCAGATTTGACTATTGTTTTTTTAATTAATCGCTAGACCAAAAGGACAAATATGAGGTTAGTGTGAGTAATTTTATTTATTTATTTTTCATTAAACACGGATTTGTATATTTTTGTGAAGCGAAACTCAACATAGCCTATATGTTTTGTATAAGAGAAAGTAAAATTCGTAGAACGAGTTAGTCTTTATGAAATCGTTAATTAATTAATGTGGTATTATTAGATGTTATCTTGTGGTCGACAATTCATTTTTACTCAGGTAATAGAAAAGAAAATGTTATATGGACAACCTTTATACCTACTATTTGTAGATCTTGAGATAACATGCGACAATATCCCTGTCGATAAAACTATGTATTGCTTTAAGATGTATGGCAATTAAGACAATAATAATTAAAGCTATACAAAATGTATATGACAATTGTATATCTAAAATTAAAATTGACAGTAAATTGTCACATGGTTTTACGATAAATAAAGGTCTTCGTCAAGGTTGTTGTCTATCACCGACTGTTTAAAATATATGTACATGAGATATTAAAGAATTGGAGGAGAAAATGTTCAAGCATGGGAATTCCTATTTCAAACAACAAAACTTTATACAACTTACATTTTGCAGATGATCAATCGTTAATTGCACAAGATTATGAAGATTTAGAATATATGACTAGAAAATTAATAGAAAAATATGAAAAATGGGGTTTAATTTTGAACATCGAGAAAACAAAATATTTATCAATTGGTGAACGAAAACAAAATTTAATTTTGGAGACTGGAGAAACAATAAAATATTGTAGTGAGATCACATATTTAGGAATTAAAATAAATAAAACTGGAAGTTATCAAGAGGAAATAAGAAATAGAAATAATAAAGGAAAATTTTCAATTGCTTGCCTCAATGGAATATTGGGGGATAAAAATATGTCATCATCAGCAGCATCAAGGATTAGACCTGCTGGTCCGTTCCGATCTCATGTTAGAATTGGTCTATCCATCTTTTATTGGGTCTTCCAACATTTCTTCGTCCTAGTGGTTTGTAATGAAGAATCTGTTTCGGAATTCTGTTATTATCCATTCTATTGATGTGGTCCATCCATTCATCTCTGTATTGTGTAATTCTATCTAATAGTTTGAATATGTTCAGTTCTCTTCGTATATCCTCACTTCGCCTTTGATCCATTATTGTATAGCCAGCCGCACTCCTCAGAAACCTCATTTCTGACGTTTCTATTCTACGTTCCTGGTTTTTTTGTAAAGACCCACAGTCTTCCTTTTCTAAAACCGCTTTGATTTTCTGATAGCATACGTTCAATGATAATATTGAGACGATGTTTTAAGATGGAGGCATAGATCTTATAACATGTATTTAGAAGACTTATTCCTCGATAATTGTTGCGTTCATATCTGTTACCTTTTTTAAATATTGGATGAATTTTTGCTACGAGTATCTTCCAGTCTTCTGGAACGTGTCCAAACTTCCAACAGATATTTAATAAATCTAAAAGGCGTAAAATCAGGGATAATGATGCATATTTTATTAATTCATTACTAGTTTCATTTTTTCCGGGTGTTTTCTTATTTTGACAGGAGATTATTGTAATTAATAGTTATTTTAATGTAATCGGGTCTAAATTCTCATCGGTGTGTGTTTGTAAACTCTCATCATTATTTTGTTGGTCTGTCCAAAGTTCTCTATAATAGTCGAGCCATTGGTCTTCTGTTATTGGGTTTAAATTTAAATTAAGTTTTTTGTTGCAAATATTTCTGATATGATACAAGTAATAAGTATTGAAAATAAAATTAATATATATATATATATATATATATATATATATATGTATCTCATACAATTGTTAAAAGCATAATTACTTATGGAGCAGAACTTTGGTCATTAACAACAAAAACAAATAAGTATCCTTTGGCAACGGAAATGGATTTTATACAAAGGGCAGCAATAATTTCAAGAAGAGAAAAAATAAAAACTCAGTTTAAAGGGAGAAAATTAAGATTGAAGGCACTATTTTAGATTATATTAAAACTCAGCAATTAAGATGGTGCGGACATGTCAAGCGAATGGAAGAGGATCGGCTACCAAAATCTGTTTTGGAATTGAAACCTGTGGGAAGACGTGGCAGAGGAAGACCTAAAAGCTCCTGGAGTCAGGAAATATGTTTATACATGAAGGAGAAACATCTACAACCAGGAGATTGGATGGACCGACAAAATTGACTGTTAGTAATCAGACGATGTCAAAGACATTAATCAACCGAAGATCTATCTATCCACTATTAGACGTTACAGAGGAGATACTAAGGGCCAACATGCACATATTCTGTTAAGTAACGTTAATAAATTGGGGCTGGAAGTAAACATAAAACGTCTCAGGAAAATAATTTTGTGGGTTGTCAAGTTTTTCGCGATCATCGCTCATATTTAATGTAAAATAGATTTAGATTTATTTATTTAGCCTGGTGGAGTTAAGGCCATGTGGCCTTCTCTTCCACTCACCAGGACAAACATATATTACATTAGAATATAACAATCACAATGAACTCTAATATTAAATACTAAATAAAAATTTGATCAAAAAGATAATATCTATTATATTACGATCTATAATGCAACTAGTTAATGTTAGTTAAAATTAAGACTAAAACTAATAATAAAATGTATGCAATCAAGACATATTAAATTGTCCCTGTCTAATGTATATAAAAAAACAAAGAAAAATAATGAGATATAGAAAACTAATTTTACGATTATACAATATTTAAAACAAAACAAAATAAAATATTTGTTAATCTTAATATTATTTTCATAAATAATTAAATTTATTAATTGTTAAAAGAATACTATCAGTGAGGTGTATAAGTTAGTTTGTTGTTAAATAATTCTTTAGTTTGTTTTTGAAGGATGTTTTAGTTTGACAGTCTCTGACATAGGGCGGAAGGGAATTCCATGTTTTTGTAAGTGAGACCGTAAAAGATAATGAATAATATACAGTGTGAGGAGGAGGGATATAAAGGACAATGTGCTGATGGGATCGAGTGTCAAGATTATGTGTGTCGGATAGTCTGATGAAGCGGCGTGATAAATAATTAGGCGATGATGTGTGAAGGATTTTATAGAGAAGGGATAGTGAATGGACAGTTCTACGATCTCTTAGACGAAGCCACGATAACTGTTCCAGGGACGGTGTAACATGGTCAAATTTGCGAATACCACAAATAGTGCGCAAGAATTATGAACACGTTGAAGTCTTTGAGTGTAAATAATATTTAAGTCTGTAAAAAGAGTGTCACAATAATCAAAATGGGGCATTGCAAGTGTTTCTACTAACATTTTCCTTAGAGCGAATGGCAGACAATTTCTTACGCGATTTAATGAATGTATTATTGAGAAGACTGTTTTGCTGCCCTGATATAGAGCTGTAGGACGTGCTCTGAATCGATTCCCATTGAGGAAGATATTTTCTCATGGAATTTTGTTCAATACATTACACTCCGAAAGGTCGAGATTCTAAAACTCTCTGGCGGCACCATGTCCGTGGGATCCACTCAGCCTCTAACGGAAATGGGTACCAGATGTATTTTCTGAGGGCAAAGGCAACCGTCACGGAGGGCTGACAACCCAGGTGGCAACTTGTGTCGAATGTCTAGAAACATGGGGACCTTAGCCTTCTTGGACCCTAACGCCTTCTCAGGTCTATAGTATGATTGATTTACCTTTTCTGAGACCGGTATTAACTCATCATTAGGAAATTGGGTAGCCGCTCCAACCTCAGATAATCAGCTTAAACGGCTGGGGTTTTCGACATGCTGATCTCATATCACTCCGTACCAGCTTGATAATCATCCATATCGGTCATTAACACGTATGGATGTGAAACCATTTTAGCCGGCTGGTAGGCCAGGAGCCATCCAGGCCTGTCGCGCAGTGGAGAGGGGAAATCTATGTCTATGTATTTTTTATTAGTTTTTCTTGTTACATTCGTTCCTGTGTTCATTTCATTGAAGTTAGCAGTTTTATGTCTGAGTTATCAATAACATTTTCAATTGAAAGGTCATAAACCATTGCTCGTGGGCTGCAACCGATTTATTTATTGAATGCGCTTTCTAAATAGAAAAAGTGAACCTTCCAAATGACAGGAAGGCTAGGGTTGCACTATCAAAGTTACATTATCCCGCCATTGTGGTCTAGGGGTAACGTGTCCTCAGTAGCAGCGGGATCTGAGTTCGATCACCGATCGGGATTTTTCCTGTATGAGACTACACAAGTTCTATGATTCCGCCAATATGTACAACGGGTAACGTTGTTACGATATTTTTAGCGAATTCCGAAGGAATGAAGCTATTGAGGTTGTTCTCTTGAAACGATTTAAAATATATATATATATATATATATATATCGCACCGATCCTAACAAGTAGACAGCCAAACTGATCAGGTCCAAAACTCTATATATCTTAATATATAAAAATTACGTATCACGTTGTTTGTCCGCGATGGAATCCTAAACTACTGAACCGATTTTAATAAAATTTTGCACACTTTGTGCTGTTTGATCCAACTTGAGACCTACGGCTGTTCATAACTATATTTATAGTCGCATTATTTTTTATTGCAAATTATTTGTTTATTATTTAACAAAGAGTTATAATTATCTGTGAGTTCCATACGATTGTAACAGATGACGGTGTAAGGTAATTGGTTTATTATTTAACCAGGTGGCTGTGATTTTTATTGCAACCGCGAATTTCAATTGAATTACAAATATTGATTATTTCATAATTTAATTGTGTTGTGTTTATTTTATTTTCAATATATTGATAGTAATATTAATTTCGTGTGTAAGTATTAGTTTTAAGTAATCTGGCTGAAAGACAGCAACTTAATTTAAATTTAACTGGACAGAGAAGGGGCATTGAACAATATGGCGAAACAGTTCTACATACCATGAATCATAAGATATCAACTGAATTTCTGCAAATTGGTATAGGCCTATGTGACATAAATCTTACATTTAAGAATAATGTCAATTTAAAAACATATGAAGGCCCTAAGGAACGGAATAACAGAACTGTAAGTAAGTATGTTAGTTATAATAATATGCCTAATATTACAGAAACAATCTCCATGCCTCAATTAAATGAAAAACAAGATAACTATAATATTACTTCTTGATGATGATGAGAATCCAAACTGCCAACAAGTTCGTAGAAAAAAATGTAAATATAATGAAATCAGCAAGCCTCCTCAAAATATTCCATCAATAAATGTATATAATCCTTATGATACACTTATGGATGATACTGAGAATGCAGACAATATAAATTCATCTCAATCAACAAAGCATACGGAAAAATTAACGTGAAAATAGTTAAATGCGATGCGAAGTTCGCCGGGCCACCTAGTATATATATATATATATATATATATATATACAGGTGTTAAAAAAAGTATTACAGACTTGTAGGGGATATAGAGGGGACTTAGTAGATAGGTCCCCATGAGCGGAAACGTGCCATTTCGATGTAAAATATGTTTGAAGATCGAATCACAATTGGCTGATATGATACGAATTGTGTTTCAGAATAAGATTTACAGACTTCTACGGGTTGTACTACACGTATCGTTCCACGTGGCGACCCTGTTGTTCGTTACACAAAGTATACCTGCGACGCATGTTTTCATACACACGCCGCACAAGACCTGGTGTGTGCTCAATAATTTCTGCTGCCCCCAAAATTCGTGCAAGATCTTCCTCCGACTCGACAGGTGTAGTACATCCCCTAGAAGTCTGTAATACTTATTCTTAAACACAAGACACACGATATCAGCCCATTGTGTTTCGATCTTCAAACTTATTTTACGTCGAAATGGTACTTTTCCGGACATGGGTTCCATATCAAAAGTTTGTCTACTAAGTCCTTTCTGCATCCCCTAGCAATCTCTAATACTTATCTGAAACACTCTGTGTGTGTGTGTGTATATATATATATATATATATATATATATATATATATATATATATGTGTGTGTGTGTGTGTGTTTCCGTTAACGCTGTTGCGGCCGCAATTTCTGTTTCATCCAAACAGATTTGACATAGGAATTCATTAAAAAATATAAGGTCTAGATCGTTAAACAGCAGAATCTGACCATTAGGTGTAGGAGCACTTGAAACGAAATTTAAAGAAAATCGCTCTAGCGCTAGCAATTTTCGATGTTTTGCAACAAAACTCAGTATAAGCTAGTAAAATAAACCGAGGAAAGTATTCTACAAAATCAGTAAAATCCAACCCTTAGAACTGAAATCCGAAATTTAAAATTTACTCTAGCATCCACCATGCCTGATTTTTCGCAGTGTTTTTCATGCAATTTAATTAACCTTTAAATTGACAATATGTCCTATATATACATTAGTTTAGTTTATTCAATAATTTCATAAAGTAATGGAAACATGAATCAGCATATATTATTTAAACATTATGAAATTAGGTAAAAACTTATGCATTATTTTTTTCACTGCCCTCAGACACTTTTAATAAGCTGAAATGAGAAAATTAGTTTCTCTAATTTTACGAAAGAAGTATATATTCCGTAAACCAGCAAAATAGGAAAATATTCAAATTTGTTCGGGGAATTCACCTATATTACGCAGTTCTAATGTGATGGGCTCCATATCAAAAGTTAAGAGGTTATATATATATATATATATATATATATATATATATATATATATACAGTGGCTGACTCTAGGACAACGTAAAGTATCCCTAAAAATATGGAAGTTGGTACAGTTCCTTTTAGTTTTGTATGTGAGACAGTTATGAGGGTAGGATATTACCTAATATCAGAACAATTTGATTGCATTAGTGTGTTTGATGTTTATTGTAATGGAAGCGTGTAATTCTAGAAAGCGAGTATGCCTAAACACATACAATGTGATTAATTGCTGTATATGGATCTGTGCTAATTTAATTCCATATCTCAACTAATAGAGGCAATATTACGCGCATGTGTGTAAGCAACCAGATAAGTTTATTATGCAGAGTGAAAGTGAATTATGGTATGTTTTTTTGTAAGGAAGGAAAGATCGCGCCACTATTTAAAATGTTCCCCTTCTAAGGGGTGGGGGTTTGTGATATAGGACGTTTCACAACTAATTGGACCACATTCTGCAAAAAGGAACCAACCCTCAAATTCGAAATATGTGAAATAATGTTGCCGGTATATTATTGTTCCTCAATTAACGCTCTTTATCCTTAGAAAATACCCATTCCCTCCACCCGTATTCTTATGCAATCTATGAACAAAGTAAAGAAAGCAGTAACAGATGTCACATTTCTTTCTCTCTAGAAAGAACCAAAGAACAAAAAATATATAAGATAAATTAGACGGCGGTATACATCAACCGGCTATGCGCCATAATGTAAGTTTCGAGAAAAACACGTTTGAAGTTTAAGTCAATCTTCACTATTTATTGTAGCGCCAAACAAACATTGCTGGATATTGCAAGTTATTTTCCTTGTTTGACAGTTATGCATTAACAATCTAAGAGCGGGAACATTTGGCACTTAGCTACATGATACAAAATTTAGATTAGAATTTATGAAGATCTGATTTTAAAGCCCTTTGATGCAAAACATAGAATCTCTGATTGGACTGGTAGCGTTATCATTTTTCTTTAATAATTAGGCTATATTTAAAGTTTTGGCGCTAAAAGTTTGCGTACGCTTACTTCACGAGCCACTGCAACAGATCGAATCAAAATTTATTTGTTTTAATAAATGGCGTTTATCCAGTTGATGCGTAACATTGTCCGACTAAAACCTGTTTCAGTTATTATCTTCCTCATAAAATGGAAGCCCTTTGATAGTCTGTTAATTTGAAATAATAAGTAAATTTTTATTTTTATTTGTGAAATTTTCATTTTCATTTAACTTTAATTCCCTTACACCTTGCGTTGTGAAATGGCTTGCGTGCTTAAAAAAATGGCCTAGAGATCTATTCCGGCTGTAACATTGTTGCCGAAAGGATAACACATACTGGACGAGTCGAAGGCGACAAGACAGACGAATAAAATACCTTGGTCGAAAGAGTGACGATATTTTACCGTAAAAATACAACCGTCAAGAAACGCGAACATTGGTTCAACTGGGTTAAACTTTTCCGAAGGTAAAATAGTTTCCCATTCGGTTCTCCGGGTGGAGACTATTTCAGCAAATCCATACCAAAGGCTCAAACACATTCCTAGGAATGTGGACTGTTTGGACATTTTATAATAATAAGGCGCTAGAGGTATTAACGCAGGAATTAAATAAATTACATTGGATATATTCGCTTTAATCCTGCTGGAGTCGGAATTCTTAAAAAGTTGTAGATTTATTCGAATATGTTTAAATGGTACAAAGAGTAGTCTACGTGTAGACAAACAGTTTTGGGTTCTTTTAAATTCACAACGGGTTTGAAGCGAGGAGATTCATTATCTCCTTTACTAATCAGTTTTGTACTAGAGCATGTCATTGCATCTTTAATGGATGAATAAGGCCTTCAGTCATTGATATTAATAACCTGTTCAGGCTGATAATGTGGGATTATTAGACATAGCGAGGAGATACTAAAGGCCAATACACACACTATATTCAGCAACACTGAGAAACTGGGACTGGAAGGAAACGTGAGTAAAACAATATATATATATATATATATATATTCACATATAGGAATACATTACATAATGGAAATTAGCAGATAATGACACATTTTGAAGAAGTTTCTGAATTAAAATACCTAGGAACAATAATTACAAACAGTAATGTAGTACTTACTTACTTACTCACTGGCACTATCGAACCCGTAGGATCATGGCCGCACGGACATAAGCTCTCCATACATCCCTATCCTGAGCTAATGCTTTCCAATCATTCCCCTGTATAATCTACTTCCCTCTAATCATTGTTAATGTTATTCTCCCAACTCATTCTTGGTCTACCAACTGGGCGTTTACCCTCTGGCTTTCCTACAAGAAGCTTCCATGCAAGTCTTTCATTCCCCATACGTGCAACATGTCCTGCCCATCGCAGTCTACGAGACTTAACTGTTCTTATTATATCTGGCTTCCTATAAAGACCATGCAGTTCATTGTAATGTAGTCTTCTCCATTCACCTGTCTGTTCATCTCTCTTTGGTCCAAAAATTTTCCTAAGTACTTTATTCTCAAATACTTGTAATCTCCTTTCCTCTCTTAAGGTAAGAGTCCATGTTTCGCACCCATATAATATAACTGGTAGAATAATAATTTTATATATTTTCAGTTTAACGTTTTTTGAAAGGAGTTGGGACATCAAGAGTCCCTGCAATGCATAATAGCACGCATTTCCAGAATTGAGCCTACGTTTAATTTCTTTGTGCATCTCATTCCTATTTGTGATTATTGTTCCTAGGTATTTGAATTCAGCCACTTTCTCAAAATTTCCCTCATTTGTCACTAGCTGTCCATTTCCATTATTTAATGAATTTCTATGTGTGACCATATATTTAGTTTTATTGCTATTTACTTCCAGTCCTAATTTCTTAGTGTTACTCAATAGTGTGTGCGTGTTGTCCTTTAGTATCTCCTCGCTATCGGCCAACAACACTACATCATCAGCGTAAACTAACAGCTTATTAATACCATTGAGTTGTAAGCCATCCTCATTCTCTAAAGATTTAATGGCATGCTCTAGTACAAAATTAAATATAAGAGGAGATAGTGCATCTCCTTGCTTCAACTCATTCTGGATTTCAAAAGTGTCCGAAAACTATTTGCCTACTCGCACCCTACTTTTTGTGCCATTTAGACACATTCGTATAAGTCTAACTAACTTTTTAGGAATTCCGAACTCAGGAACAAATTAAACTTAAGTTGAAGTCTGGAAATGCCATGATATTGTGTACTGATTTCTTAACGTAAAAGATAGAAATATTTAAAATTGTAATCATTCCAGTTATATGGATGCGAATTGTCTCTAACTTTAATAGAGGGGAAAAAATACAAATATTTGAAAATAAAATACAGTGTTTCCCATTCAAGCCTCCCACATTTTAATTAATCATAACTAATAAAGTATGCGGAATTATGAAATGAGGCCGGTATTAAACGAAACAAAAACTCAAAGAATTTTCATTGCCATATATTGTCATACATTGCCATAAACTAAAACACCTCTATCCTGCTCTAATTTCTTCAATATTTACTTTTGAAACACGTGTACGAGAGCCTTCTGATTTTTTTTAACGCTTCCAGTCACCAGAAACTTCTCAAGCCATGCTTTAAAGGTCTTCCCATCAGGTGCATTTTCTCCATATTCTCTCCGGTAATTTCTTTGCACTGTAATTATTGACCAGAAAACAGTTTGTGCTCGTTGCTAGGAGTCGCCATTTTGTTTTATGTCATTATTGTGCAACATGCGACAGATGAATTAACTGTAACAATGAAAACAAAAATTGTGTGAGTTTCTCTTTCTTTTAATACCAACCTCATTTCATAATTTCGCATACTTTGAGAGTTATGATTAATTAAAATGTGGGAGGTTTGAATGGGACACGGTGTATTTTCACCAAAGATAGTCGAACGAATAGGAGAAAGCTGCATAACAATGAGCTATATGACCTTTATGGTAAACCGGACGTCAAATCTCGTACACTGCGATGTTACATGAATGGGAAAGGAAAGAGGAGCATGGATTTCTTTTTAGAAGCCAGAGGGAAAGCGTCCAGTAGATAGGTCAAGATCGAGGTGAATTATACAGGGAATGGTTGGAAAGTATTAGTTTATGACAGAAATTTAGGAAGAGCTTACAGTGTAGCCCAGTAGTTCGGATTCGATAATGCCAGTAAGTTTGTGAGTTACTTAAAATATATATCTTAACTTTAGCTATCAGAAGATTTATTTCATGCATTAATTCTAACAGGGAAACTATTAACCATTGCATGCCCAAACGTTTTTTGAAAATTCCTCCCTGATAAGCGTCCTAAAATAGGGTAACAAGGCCGTGTCAAAAATGCCACTTTTAACTGCAAGGCACTCAAATCCAGTCCCAAATATCTCATCTAAACTACAGGGAAGTAACAAAACTCCTGATTTAGTGGATTGGATAACCCTCACAAGCTGCCGTCTGCATCGCGCCCGCTTCACTTCGTTCAACTCTATTTAACCCAGGGACGTCCATCTGTATCGCACAGTGGGTTGCCATTGCTGGATTCTGGCTTCGATTTGTGTGTCTTGTAGTTAAAAGTGGCAGATCATTTGTGCACACAGCCTTGGTGCATCAAAACGCTTCTCTGGGAAACATTTCAAGATAGCTTTTGGCATGTAATGTGTGACGTTTCCCTTCTTGTAAATACGTATTCCTTTTATTTTTTCAGTGCGCTCGGACACATTTGAAAGTACTTGCTTGAAAAATAATCGAGTTTTATCGAATTATGAAGGAATTAAGCTATTGAGATCGTTCTTGTGAAAATTTCATTTAAAAACATTTACAGGTCTTCATCGATCCTAAGTAGAAGGCGTAGACATGAAAAATGTCATATATATTTGTACATCTCATGATATGAAAAATAAATGCTCGAACAGGAATTGAACCCGGACCCCTGGATTGATACCCCAGTGCGCTACCGATTGCGCCATCGATCAAGTCTAGTATAAACAATCATTTGTCTTATATATATGTACTCATTATTTCGAGATGTAGCGAGAACGCGATCCCCACTGCCACCTAGTAGCTTCTATCACAAGTAAACAAATTAAAGAGCAGCGCGGCCGACTACACACATCGACCGCGGTGGACAAGTGGTTATGTTCCTTGCCTCTGGTCCCGAGGGTCGCGGGTTTAAACCCGGCCGCGGTCGATGGATTTTTTTAGGATGGAAACATCCAAGCAGCCGTTGCTCCCGAGTCTGAAGATTTTCAGGCTCGTCTAAGATCCTTAATCCTGAACGAAGAAGCCTCTAAGCAAAATTTACCGATCTCATACATCCTAGCAATACCTTTGTTACCTGTCAGATGTCTCATCAAGTCGGTGTGTTGTTGACCGCTTGCCACTCATGACATATTTGGGCAAATAAGGTAACTAAAATTAATTTGGCATATTAACTGCTGACAAAGTAGTGGCTATGGCTCAACAATTGGCTGCGCCATTATATATATATATATATATATATATATATATATATATATATATGCGTGTGTGTGTTTAACTGTTAACCTCTAGCGGTAGAAAATTGTTTTATCAGAACCAAATGAACCAGCCAATTAAAAAAGTAAGTTCGAGTCCGTTAACCAGTAAAATTGGATCGTCAGGAGTAGGAGTTCACCTGAAACGAAAATTTAAAATTGGTCTAGCGGTCGCGATTTTAGATTTTTCATAACAAAACTCAGCATATGCTAATTAAATAAGACGAGAAATGTTTTCTAAATAAGTGAACCATAAGGAGTGGATGCTTATCCGAAATTAACCGCCATGTTTACTCCATCGCAATCAGGCTATCATACAATTTAATTAAGCATTACTTTGGCAATGTATCCTATAAAATACACTGGTTGAATTCACTCTTTTAATCAAGTAATAGAAAAATGAATCAGCAGATTTTATTTAAATTTTTATTGAAATATTCAAAATATCCGGTATGTAATAATTTACGGTTACGTATAATTTGGTTTGAGTTCAATCCGTCCGTTTAAATAAGTTGCCATAAGAAAGAGAGTTTCCCCAATTTATAATTAAACAAATGAAAGATATTCTGTAATCTACAAAATCGGACCATCATTTCTACTTACGAAACATTTGGTTAGTTTACGCAGTTTCTAAGTGATGGACTTTTATCAATTTAAGGTCCTTGATATCTGAGCTTCGCTTAGGAGCACATTAACTCTTCTTTGTCTGTAGGTTGAGTTCAATATCCGGTCCAAAACAGAAAAGCTTTTACCTCCTTCCACTCAAGTGTCAAGCATTAAGCTTGGCATTCTTCGTCACACTTTCTATCCACTATATTTGAAGTCATCGTCCAATCGATTTTGAGAGGGAAGTGTGTTATTCTAGTACCCAGTCAGCCTTCTCCGCAGCATGTGAAATATTCACTCGTTTCCAGTATGTTACAACTTGGTTCTACGTCCTGTCACATCCATTCCTTATCCCTCTCCCGAGAGTAACTTCACTTTATACTTCAGTTTTCTTACAACCCCACATTCGAAAGGCTGTTTCTGATCTTCATATACTATAGAGTGGTTTATGAAATACTTTATGGCGCTCGGGGTTAAATGGTCCCGGCGTCAGCTCTTGTTTTTCCTGAATAATGAACTCCGCTAACTCATTTTCTCTACACTGTTTAACGAGTTTTAATATAATGTAATAATAATAATAACGATAATAATAACAATAATAATAATAGCAATAATGATAATAATAATGATAGTAGTAATTATATTAATGATAACAACAATAATGAGAGCAACAATGATAATACGAGGGCGGATCGGAAACTAACGCACAATAATTTTTGTCTGCCTTGGTATTGCAGCTAGAATGTTGAAATTTCACAGAGATATAGTTTGAAGTTTTCACTACAGATGGTATTTTTTGTCTCAGGTGCACCTCTTGCGAGGGAAGCTTGAACTATGCAACAAAGATGGCGCGCATGCTACAGTCGTCCACTTGTGAGGAACAGAGAAGTGTTTGTTCGATTTTTGTGGGCCAAAGTGCATAAACCCAGTGAAATTCATAGGGACATGCGTGGCGTGTATGGGGATGATTGTATGGACCGTAGCAATGTCTCCAGGTGGTGCACATTCTTCCAAGAGGGACGCGTGAACCTTAGTGATTCGCCACGCTCGGCCGGCCGACAACAGCAGCAATCCCGCAGAATGTCAGAGGCATTGAGGCGGCAATTCTGAACGACCGGCGTGTGCAACTGCGAGCCTTATCGCAGAAGTTCAACATTTCCTATGGTGCGGTGTACGATATTGTTCATGAAAATTTGAAATTCCGTAAAGTTAGTGCTCGCTGGGTGCCTAAGAACCTGACAGACGACCACAAGGGCCAGCGAATGATGGCAAGCTTGGACCACTTAACGCGGTACACCGCACAAGGACATGCCTTTCTGGAAGGAATCGTCACAGGTGATGAGTCGTGGGCGTACCACTACACGCCCGAAACAAAGCAGGCATCAATGGAGTGGAAACATGCTGGTTCCCCAGTAAAGAAAAAATTCAAAGTGACTCAATCTGCCAGGAAAGTGCTTGTGACAGTGTTCTGGGATATGCATGGGTGTTTTATTGGTGCACTTTGCTGAACACGGGACCACTGTGAATGCTGCGGCCTACATTAAAACTTTGGTGAAGTTGCGTCGTGCCATTCGTGACAAACGTCACAACATTAACGTTAAACTTCTTCATGACAATGCTCGCCCCCATGTTGCTGCTGTCGTTCGTCAGAAAATCGCCGAATTTGGTTGGGAGGTGCTCCAGCATCCACCATACAGTCCGGATCTTGCACCATCGGACTTTCATCTGTTTGGTCCCATGAAGAAATTCCTGGCCGGCAAACGCTTTGAGACAGATGTGGAAGTGAAATCAGCAGTGCGCAGATGGCTACACTCCAACCAAACGGACTTCTACGAACAGGGCATATTGAAACTGGTAACACGATGGGAAAAATGTGTTGAGAAAGTTGGTGACTATGTCGAAAAGTAGGTAAAAGATGTAAGTTCATTTGTGATTTTTTTCCTTTTTTTTACTATTAAACTTTTTAAAAAAAAATATTGTGCGTTACTTTCCGATCCGCCCTCGTAATTATCGTAAGAATAACAATGTTAATGATGATGATGATGACGATGATGATGATGATGATAATAATAATAATAATAATAATAATAATAATAATAATAATAATAATAATCGTCTTCAAGGATTATATCTGTTGGTCTGTTTCGACTCAAAATTGCTCACGCCATCTCTTTAATGGTCGGCCTATATTTCATTAATAATAATAATAATAATAATAATAATAATAATAATAATAATAATAAATTTCTGTAAGGAAAACGAAGATCATGGCTTTTAGAGGAAGAGATCCAGTGAGATCCAAAATTATTTTAGAAAATCAAAGTATAGAACAGGTGTCTAGTTTCAAATATTTGGGCTGTGATGTTGGCTACAATGTGGAAAGAGATAATGGCTCCAAAACAAATAAATTTCAGACGGTGTGTGGAACAATACAGAGAACATTAAAAAATAAAATTAGAAAAGAAACCAAGATAAAAATGTATAATGTTATGACGATTCCCACAATATTGTATGGATGTGAAACTTGGGCTGCAGTGAAAAAACAGAAGGATAGAATACAGAGGGCGGAGATGAAGTTCCTAAGACAAGTAAAAGGATGTACAAGACTTGATAGAATAAGAAATGAGGATATAAGAGGAGAAATGAAAGTGCAGCCTTTATTGGATAAAGTCACGAATTACAGACAGAAATGGATTGATCACATGGATGGAATGAGGAATTGTTAGCAAGAAATTATTAAGCAAGAGGAAAACGTGATGTTGGAAGACCTAGAAGACGTTGGGTTGATGCATTATGAAGTCGGAACGGGCAATTGCCTAATCCCTAGAGTGATGATGATGATGATGATGATAATAATAATAATAATAATAATAATAATAATAATAATAATAATAATAATAATAATAATAAATTTATCTAGGAATATTCCACAATACAGTGTTTCTCCTTCCACCCAAAGTGATTTGTCGCTAAAGGTTCCTGTCTAAAGCATCTTCTTCTCTCATATCTCTAGCTTCCATATTTCTCTTCACTCCATCCATCCATCGTTCTCTAGGCCAGCCTCTTTCGCTTCTTCCATTAGCTTTCCAATTAAGGATCTTCTTTGGTATTCTTTATATATTCTCTGGTATAATAATAATAATAATTAATAATAATAATAATAATAATAATAATAATAATAATAATAATAATAACCATAAACATAATAATAACACCTACTAATAAAATATGTTTTATTTTAGCTGAGAGTTAAGGTCTTAGGGCCTCTTAGGGCCTTGTTTGAAATATTAGAGTGGTTATAAGTACATATAATTATAAATATTTTATAACTTAAAATATTTCGTTAAAAAAAGACACTACTGTAGATCTTTCAGAAATTATGTTAATATTTGCTTCAGAGTTGCTACTGATTTCTACAGGTCGTGAATTCCAATAACGGGATAATGAAACAGTGAAAGAAAAATAAAAATATGATGTTTATTATTTAGTTGAACTGAGATCCACTTTGGCGATATGATTAAAGGATGAAATATGAAAGCGTGCTGCCAGTTTTCAGGGGTTAGAGTTGTGTACGATTTGGAACAGTAGTAAGAAAATGTCATATTCATCTGTCAGTAATCCGGAGTCATGGCAGCGATTCAACAGATGTATCATATATTTGGATATTACAAATAGACCCTAATCAAACGCAAGCGTTATTATGACGTTGTAACATGTTTGACAGTTGTCCTATTTGGAAACATCGTCACACAATTCCACACAACAAGATTAACCTTTAATAATAACTTACATTTATTTATATACAGATATTCAATATGTACACATCTTTCTGTTCCTAAAGTTTTGTTTTTCTTCTCCATTCGTCTCTATCCATCCACTCCACGTCCTCCAGTGCTACTACTACTACTACTACTACCACTACTACTACTACTACTACTAATAATAATAATAAGATAATAATAATAATAACAGTATTAACATAATGTATTAAACACCAATTTAAAAAAATGCATTACACGTGAAGGTAATAATCAGGCTAAAGTTGAAGCAAATATAAATTTAGATTGCTTTTAAATGATTCTAACGTCCGGATCCCCTGATTCCCTGCGTTAGGAATTCCAGTTGCGAGAATTGGTGATAGCATATGATGTGGCATGACGGTATTCCCTATGTTGAATTAAGCTAGAGATTATGGGCATGGTCGAGTGTTCAAATTATGTTTGGAGTATTATATATTGGAAACGGGCTAAACAATTGGGAATCCTAATAAGAGAACTAGACGATGTAATCTTATTCCATCTTTGTAGATGGAGCCATGACAATTCTTGGAAAAATGGAGAAATGTGATAATATTTTCGGACAGTAAATATTAACATCTTGTTCTGGATGGTGTTTCTCTTGAGGCCGAAACAGGTCAACAAATGGCCTAAATTCGTGAATGTACTATGCTGATGATGATTGTATTATAAACTGTTCGGGTGCCATATTAAGTCGCAATCTCCCCTCTTCAACTTGGAAACATATAAACAGAATTAATAGTCAACTGAACAGTACGTATCAAGTGCGCGCGACCTTACGGCACGTATGAAAGCATATTCACATACAAACACTAACGGTAACTACACGAACCCTTGGAATTAGCTTATTTAATGAAGCCATTGATAATGATTTCGTTCATTTCAACGTAACGCTACCGCCATACGCTAACTTGCAAACTCCAAGATTTCGTATTTGCGTTCGAGAGGGAAAATAGGGAAGATTCTCTGGCAAAATGACAAAATGAAATACCCAATAAGTTTTTCGACGATGTAAATAGTATACCGTGCTTATCATGCTATCGTCATGGATCGAAAGTGACATTCCCACACCTAACCTGTTTGTTATTATTATTATTATTATTATTATTATTATTATTATTATTATTATGTCCCAACTCCTTTCAAAAAACGTTAAACTGAAAATATATAAAACTATTATTCTACCAGTTATATTATATGGGTGCGAAACATGGACTCTTACTTTAAGAGAGGAAAGGAGATTACAAGTATTTGAGAATAAAGTACTTAGGAAAATTTTTGGACCAAAGAGAGATGAACAGACAGGTGAATGGAGAAGACTACATAACAATGAACTACATGGTCTTTATAGCGAGCCAGATATAATAAGAACAGTTAAGTCTCGTAGACTGCGATGGGCAGGACATGTTGCACGTATGGGGAATGAAAGACTTGCATGGAAGCTTCTTGTAGGAAAGCCAGAAGGAAAACGCCCAGTTGGTAGACCAAGAATGAGGTGGGAGAATAACATTAACTATGATTTGAGGGAAGTAGATTATACAGGGAATGATTGGAAAGCATTAGCTCAGGATAGGAATGTATGGAGAGCTTATGTCCGTGCGGCCATGAACCTACTGGTTCGATAGTGCCAGTGAGTAAGTAAGTATTATTATTATTATTATTATTATTATTATTATTATTATTATTATTATTATTATTGTTCCCTCCATGGTATCTTTACCTTGTCGTGGTGGAGTGGTTTGCGTGCTTAAATTATCCTGAGAGCTATGCCGGCGGTAGCATTGCTGCCGATAGGGTTACCCATGCCGGACTGGTCGAAGGTGATAAGCCAGACGAAAAAAGTACCTTGGTCGAAAGAGTGACGATCTTTCACCGTAAAAATACAACCGTCAAGAAATCCGGACATGGGTTCATCTGGGATAAAATTTTCCGGAGGTCAAATAGTCCCCCATTCGGTTCTTCGGGCGGGGACTACTTCAGGAAACCCATGCCAAAGACAGAAAATGATTGGAAAGCATTAGCTCAGGATTGGGATGTATGGAGAGCTATGTCCGCGCGGCCATGAACCTACGGGTTCGATAGTGCCAGTGAGTATTATTATTATTATTATTATTATTATTATATTATTATTTATTATCCGGCATTTATAAACCCTATTTAACTTAGTTTACATTAGGGTTATAGTATGTGTCAAAGTTGTGAGGAACGTAACCTGGTTACTAGGCTTACAAAAGAAAATGCAATAATGTTGTGGAAAATAAACTAACATGTCCGAGCAGTGGAACTGTTAGGACTCCAACAATTCCTCTCTTATAGTAATAATTCATATTCTCTTCCATTAACTTAATTTAACCTGTCGCCTTATAGATACTTTTTACATGCCACATCACATTTGTGCTTTACAGTTGGATGACCTTTCGGGAGCGGGATTTTAAATTGTAGATCTTGCACATACTTTTTTGACCACACGAGTATATGGAGATAATTCTCGGATGAGTGATCAGCTTAATGTTGGGGCCTTCTACGAGACAATACAACATGCAGACGAAATATACCTTTCCCACACACACGCGCGCGTGCAAGGCATATATGTTAATGAGAATATGATAATGATGATTATTATGGTAAAATAGTTTTTGAAAGGGTAAGTAAATACAAATGAGTCGAAAATCGTTCGGAGTAAATGGAGGTTTTACTTTCGGGAGTGGGCGTACAATTGCTTGCTGCCATAATGTGGGATATGTAGATGTTTGTAGTGAGGAGTTAAAAACATGAGTTATGGTAGGTATTATAACGTCGTTTATTGATTACAAAAATAATATGCAATTGTAACCATGATTTTGTGTGTAAGATATAATTATGTAGGAATACTACTAGAAAAGATGGGAACAAATGCTGCTACATTAGAAATCCAAGTGAAAATAATTTACATCGTTTTAATGAATGCCACAAGGCTCGGCTAAGTAAATTTCTTTTGACCCGTGTTGTATTTTGATCTGTTTTGATATATTTTAAATTATTATCTTTGTTTTTTTACTGTTGTAAAGCATTGATGAAACATTTGAAAAGTTGAAATACCAGTATAGCTTTGAGTAAATTAAAAAATGTATGCATGAAAGCACACAAAAATAATTTCCAATCCTTCCCAGCACGAGTGTCAGTTCTATTTGTTACCATTCTGCTGACAAAGTTTAACAACACTATATTGATACGTCGAATGCAAAATGAATTATTGTGAATAACTATATTAGATTGGTGAAGATAAGTTCGGGTTCAAGACCTAACACGGAAATCTTATTTTTGGTTCATTTTATTACCCATATTTACGTTATGGAATGAATGAATTGAAATCCACTCTTCGGTAGTATGTAGTCTATTATGATTAGAGCTAGGATTTTTATGTACTATGAATTAAAATTACTACGTAGTATAATGAGAAGTTAGACTTCTGACTGTGTTTTTATTTTGTTTCACACACAAACAGTTGAATAGTATAATGGAAAGTTAAACTTATGACTGTCTTTTATGTTGCTTTGAGGTACAAACAGTTGAATAGTATAATGAGAAGATAGACTTCTGATTCTTTTATTTTAGTTTAACATACAAACAGTTGAATAGTATGAGAAGTTGGACTTCTGTCTTTTATTTTAGTTTCACACACGAACAGTTGAATAATATATACTATCTATATAGCAACCTTAACTTTTATTACATAAATATCCTGGCCATAGTTATGATGTTCCTGGTTTTGACACATTCACTCTCATGAGCCATGCTGCCATTTATTTGGGCTGTGACTAAGGTCTCGAAGAGGGACTATAACCCCTTCATTGACCCTATTCTGCCCTATGTTGACACACATGTTCGAAGTCATAAGGAATTACATGACTGTGCCCCATTAGATCACCATAACCACCTATTTTAAACACATTTGGTTTAATAAAGCAGACTATTTTTTTTGCTAACGCGAAATGAGGTGACATAAAATGAATTAATGAAGATGAAATTGCATATGAAATACGTGCATGGAAGTTTCTTGTAGGAAAGCCAGAAGGAAAACGCTCAGTTGGTAGACCAAGAATGAGGTGGGAGAATAACATCAACTATGATTTGAAGGAAGTAGATTATATAGGGAATGATTGGAAAGCATTAGCTAAGGATAGGGATGTATGGAGAGCTTCTGTACATGCGGCCATGAACCTACGGGTGCGATTGTGCCAGTGAGTAAGTAAGAAATTGAATGATACGGGAGGCAAATGAGTGGAGAGTGTTCATGGGATGAAATTAGGGATGTAGGAGAACCCCAAGAAAAACCTGAAAAATCCCGGTGTAGCCCACCGCCAATACCCCTCCCCGAAACCTCCAGGATTCGAACCTTAAATCACAGTCGGGGTATCCACTCGCGTCCACTAAGATCTCTTGTGAATAACTAACTCCATAGGTTATGGAACCTATGTGTTTAATATCTCTGTCACTAAGGTACCTGCCTTTCTTGTCGTCGTCTCTCCAAATCGCTGGTTGATAGTTTCTCCCATATCAGTTCTATCCCATAGGCGGCGATCGAGGTGATCATTGATACGAATAATTTCATGGCTGTGTCTAATTTTAATGCTGTAATGTCTTTGATATTGCACATAGCTCTTATAGCTGCTGCTGCTCTCTCCTGCACATGTGCGCTGAAAGACTTTGTTGTTGGCTGAGTGTTATGCCTAAGTATTTGAATTTGTTCACCATTCTTATCGGTTCTTCTCCTAGTTGTAGATTATCACTTGCCGCTGTTCTTCCCGCTTTCCGGAAAACTCTTTGTATGGTCTTGTTGCTGTTTATCGTGAACTCATTTTCCGTAGCCCATCGTTGTATTGCGTCCATGCCTTGTTGTAATTCTTCTTTGTTTTCTGTCCCAATGGCCATGTTGTCCCCATACATTACCAGCGTGGTCCCGCTAGTTGCCTTCCCAATGTCAGCCGTCATTATGTTAAATAGTAGCGGGCTGATGGGGTCTCCTTGTAGTATCCCGTTAGTTTGCTTAATCTAAAAATAAAAAAAGTATAGAATTGAGTCCCCAAAACAGGGAAACGTGCACGCACACACTCACATACACACACACACACACTTTTTTTATTCGTGAGATGTTTACTATATAATTACTGCTACAATAATGTGTGGAGTTCATTTTAAAAACGCATCTTCCCACTTTGTGCCAGAACTGATTTTTGTGTGTCTGCATTCTTCTTAGATTTTCTGTGTACAAATAATATCAGCATTTGCTTTCCAAACATCCTTCAAATCACTAGAAACTTATAAGCGGCAGTTTTAATTAAACTGACTCTTGTTTACAGAAAAAATAGCGATATGATGACTTCCCTCAAATTCATGAAAGTGGACAAATGATTTTTTTAAAAATAAGATCTTCATTCATGCGTTTTTGTTTTGCTATTTTTCTTCCAAATGCTGTAGGTAGCCATGCGTTCGGAATCAAACGCTAAAAACTAAAATAATAACCTATGTACCTCTTATATTTAAAAATATAACAAAAATACTCCTAATCTAATCTTCATAATTGGTGGTATGACAGTCCAATATGGACTTTTTTAGAAGCTTCCTCCACTTATCCCTACCCATTGCCAGTTTCGCCATATTTCTTTCTCTAATCTCCCCAACGCCCTGAGAGATACAGTTTTTCCAAGTATTTTTGGGTCTTCTTATCCTTCTCCTCCCTTTTAGTATCATTGTAAATATCTTCTTTGCTTAACTATATTTATTCACTGTCTGCAGATGTCCAGCCTACTTCAGCAGTTGTTAATTTGGATAAATTTGCATACCTTCTTCCCCTCCTTCTCCTCGTTATCAAACAAGGTTTAAGACTTTACCGTTGCGAGGCTAATTAAACTGATCATTTCATCATCTCTGTTGCTGTCAAAATCTAATATATAAAAATTGTTTGTTTGTTTGTTTCTGTGTACTTTATGTGCGGGCATACCGTTGATTCGATTGTGATGGTTTTTTTGCAAAATGTTCAGGAGATTCCCGGGATGAACACAGGCTGTAAGAGAGTTGAGATACTCAATTCCTACACCCTTAAAAATACTCTTTGTAGTGAAAAACGTGAAAAGTCCCATTTTTACCCTTAATTAGCTTACCCTGCCTAAACCATAACAAATACACAAAATTAATGTACACTGAATTGAATATCTCAAAAAGCTCTACAAAATGTCCGCGAGAGCATACGGTATGTTTATCTTTTACAGATAACACACAATAACCATTTTTGTCTTTCATTGATACCAAGGAGATCGGGATAAGTAGATTCCCGGGCAAGCATGTGCTGCCATATCATTCATCCGATTGTCATGGGGCTTTTTGCAAAATGTTCAGTATTTTCCCGCGAAGGTTATAGGTTATAAGAGAGATTTAATGCTCAAGCCCTTCGCCCTTAAAAATCATCTTTCTGTAGTGACAAAACGTGAATAAATGTCGCTTTTTGTAAGCTTAAATGGCTTACGCTGCCTAAACCATAACAAATACACAAAATTATTGTACATAGAATTGAAGATCTCAAAACACTCTACAGAAAAGTCCGGGACAGCAAATGTTTATATTTTAAGGATAACTCATAATAACCATTTTTTCTTTCATCGATGCCAAGATGATCGGGATAAGTAGATTCCCAGGCAATCATAGCAGCGCACGGCGGGTATTCTTTTATGGATAACTCAAAATAACCAATTTTGTCTTTGAGCTCATTTATGCCAAGTACATCGTGATGCATAGATTCCCGGGCAACGCCGGGTAATCAGCAAGGGGTATCTAAAAATAATAACGATATAAATTTATATAGGGCCTATATTTTTCCTCTTATTCAACTAAATGCAAAAAACACATTATCATTTATTTAGGTGTAGCAGCGCAGGCCGGGTGTTAGCTAGTGTTTTATATTAAAATATATAAATCGTGGTACTCCGAAGGCAGGGTTTGGTGAAGTAAATTACCTTTACTTTTTATGCGAGTCAAGTCTGTAACGTAGAAAATGTGTTTTTACGTGAAATAATAAACACAAAATGTACTAAATTTTGATTAACGAAACATTTAAAACTTAATTTTAAAATTCTGTCAGTGTTCTACAATACAAGATATTTAATGTGAACCATATATCACACACTTCAGTTTCTTCATTAATATGTAATATCACATAATTTTATTTTAACGAGTCATTAACATTTAATTGATTTTCAGAAGTTAAAAAAATATTACTTTGAGTTTCATGTATATGGATGTTTTGATATACGTAACATAATGTAGATGTTAATGTATTCAACCATATAAGTTATTACATAATATTTTATGCCAGTAATAATTAGTGCTAATGAGTTGTTAGATTAAAATATAATTATCAAGGGACTGATATTGTATATTCTTTTGTTTTCCCTTCACATTTTGAGTAACATAATCATTTTATCAAATATTATATAATGATGATAAGAAATTGTGATCTATGCAAATACATATTTATTTGTAGAAATAATGTGCAATTGAAACTTCGGCATTCTGTAAATTTGAATTTAAAAAACAGTTAAAAAACATAAATTAGTAATAGTCACATTCTAGTATCATTACGTAGTTAGTAATAATAAAACACTTGATCTTTTATTTTAACGGATTTTTCGATTTTTCGGATGAAAGGCGAATCGTGTTAGCATAATGGATAAAAAAACCAATTAGAAAATACTCTCAAATTGGGGAGACGAAACTGGAATGTTAAGTATTTTGTTGGCTAAGTCTGTTATTTTCTTATGGTGGATCTTCGGAAAAATCTAAAACAGTTTTTTTTAGATTAAACACCCTACCTAAAAAGGTCGCCAAATTTTCACTATTTTTCACGATACTGCTGACAACTGGCAAGACCAAATGCATCCAGAGTTTCCAATACGAATCCTTCCTCTGGGTTATTCTGTTCAAATTCCGGCTGAGGCAAACATTTCTTCTTTAGTTGTAAAAGCCATTTAAATGCAAATAGTGTTCAACTTTATCAACCACGATATATTGTATTTGTTTTACCTATTTCAGTTAAATGTTTCCGATTGAGGGTCTTTCCACTTTTCAGCGGTTGCCCTTTTACCAGCCGGCTGCTGGCACTTCACATCCACATGTGTCAATCACAGAGGTAGATGATCAACAGCCAGTGTAGGGGTAACATGTGGTTAGCATGTCGAGTCCCCCAGCCGTTATAGCTGGTTCCTCAACCTTAGCCGAGCGGTTAAGGTACGAAGCCTTGGCGCAGAGCTACGGGACTTGCGCTGGTTCGAGTCTCCATGGGGGAAGACATTTTCTCATGGTATTTCGGCCAGTATGGGACCGGTGCCCACCCAGCATCGTGAGGCAATTGGGTAGCTACCAATAAGTAGCGGCTCCAGGTTGAGGAACCAGCTATAACGGCTGGGGGACTCGACATGCTAACCACATGTCACCCCTACACTGGCTGTTGATCATCTACCTCTGTGATTGACACATGTGGATGTGAAGGGCCAGCAGCCGGCTGGTAAAAGGGCAACCGCTGAAAAGTGGAAAGACCCTCAATCGGAATCAGTTAAATGTTTCCCCGCTCTCCTTATTTTTTATATAATTGAAAGATCCTACATTGTATTTCTTCATTTCGTGCAGCATAAGTTATTAAGCGTTTAATTGGCAAAACAGACCAAGACCAAGACCACGTGTTGGAAGAGTAGGACCACCTTCATGCACGTGCCAAAAGATCTCCACCCGGCCAGCCAAGCGAACACTCAGTTCAACCCGTGCGCCCACTCGGCAACCGAGAGGAATCGACATGCAGGGTTATTTCTGTGGCCTGTCCCTTCCGGCTGCTTTAGGGTGTTATATGTCCTCTTCAGCCAATTGACATAAATATGTCGACAATTGAGTGATAATTTGCTCCCGGTCGCAACTAGCCGCAGATTAGCAGACAAAGGACCGGTGGTCGGACATTATCATGCCTTAAAAACGCTGGTCGCCGCTGATGGTCTAAGTTGATGATCTAGTTTGTTGTTCTAAGTCGCCAAGAGAACGACCGCATCCGCCACGGTCGCCGCCAATCCCCAAAGGGACAAAGACGGGAGGACGAACTGCTGGCCAAACCAGAAACGGTTCCCTTCAGGTTAAGCTGATCTGTTGCGGAATTTAAATTTTGGAAATATTATGGGAAGTCAAATTTACTGGTGAACTCTAGGGAACCATTCTGATATCTGTCTTAAAGCTAAGGGACACCACCGAAAACCTTAGCAGAGTGGCTGGAAGTTAGTGATCTAAATCAATGTTTGTTTGTTTGTATTCTATGCGCGGCCATACCGTTGATCCGATTTGAATGGGGTTTTTTTGCAAAATGTTCAGGAGATTCCAGTATGACATAGGCTATAAGGGAGTTGAAATACTCATCCCCTTCATCCCTAAAAATCACCCTATGTAGCGAAAGAACGAGAAATAAAGTCCGTATTTTGACGCTTAAATGGCTTACGCTGCCTAAACCATAGCAAATATACCAAATTATTTTACACGGAATTGTATATCTCAAAACACTCTACACAAAAGTCCGCGACGCATATTTTTAAGTTTTACGGATAACTCACAATAACCATTTTTGTCTTTTTGTCTTTCATTGATGTCAAGAATATCGGGATAAGCAGATTCCGAACAGTGCACGGCTGGTGGTAAATTAGCATTTATTTATGAGAGCAGCGCACGCCTGGTATTATCTAGTATATAATAATATAATTTGGAAAAAGTAAATTAATAAAATTAAATTTGCAAAACAGTAATTTCTGGTATCAGTTATTTAAATGTGGCAACGAAAACGAAATCGTGCATAACTGTTAATATTATTATTATTATTTATTATTATTATTATTATTATTATTATTATTATTATTATATATATATTGTGTAATTCTACACATATTTAAATAATTTCTTATTTTTAGCTTTCTTCTGTTTTATTAAATCTATTAGATAAATTAAAAAAAAAATGTATCCTATAGGACACATTGCGAATTTAAGGGTTAAGCAAAACTGGCACTATAAGTGTATAGACTTATAGCCACAAGACCATAACCTCCATATATCCCTATCCTGAACTAATGTTTTTTTTTTCAATTTTTCCCTGAATAATTCACCTCCCTCAAATCGTAGCATTCTATCACCTCATTGTCGGCCTACCTACTGGACGTTATAAATTTGGTTTTCATGTAAGTTTCCATATCCCTCTTTCATTCCCATTCGTGCAACATATATTACCCATCGTTGTCTACGAGTCTAAGCTGTTCTTATTACATCTGTAAATATTAAGTAGCTCATCCAGTCTCCTGCCTGTTCGTCCACACAATTCCCTAGAAAGTTTTTCAAATATTTATAATATGTTAGCTCCCTTAAAGTATCATCATCATCTTCATGTTACAGGCTCCGTGGACTGATCCGGCTCAATATTCTATCGCTTTCTTGGTCTGCCAGGATCTCTTATCTCTCGTGGTTTGTAGTCCAAAAGCCTGCTTTAAAAGTCTGTTGTTATCCATTCGTTGCAGGTGTTCCGTCCATCGCTTCCTGTAATTATAGATTTGATGTATAATTGGCATTACTCCTAATTCTTCTCTTATAGTTTCGTTCTTTATATGATCTCGTCTTGCACATCCCTTAACTGCTCGTAAAAATGAATTTCTGTTGATTGAATATTCTTATTTTCTTCCTGTCTCAGGACCCAGTTCTCACTGCCATATAATAGAGTAGGGGCTGCCACAATCTTGTAAAATTTTAACTGTGTTTCCTTTCTCGTTTTATTTCCAAGTGTTCGCCTAATTGTGCCACACGTAAGTTGGTATCTGGAAAGTTTTGTTTGAAGGTCTTTGTCATAATCGTAAGATGATTTATTTCCCTGTTAATTAAAGTGCGATACTTGTTTAAGTAAAACATTATTTACTACAATTTTTGAGCTTACAGGATCCTTCCCTCTGAAAGCCATTATCTCAGTTTTAGATGTTGAAATCTTGTAGTTATATGTAACAAACCATATTTCGAAGATTAATCTAATATATAAAAAATAATTTTGTTTGTTTGTTTGTTCGCACTTTATACCGTTGATCCGATTGTGATGGGGCTTTTTGTAAAATGTTCAGGAGATTCCCGGGATGGACATAGGGTATAAGAGAGTTGTGATACTCAAATCCTATGCTTAAATGACTTACGCTGCCTAAACCATAACAAATACACAAAATTAATGTACACAGAATTGAATACCTCAAAAAGCTCTACAAAAAAATCCAAGAAAGTATATGTTTATCTCTTACGGATAACTCACAATAACAATTTTTGTCTTTCATTGATGCCAAGAAGATCGAGACAAATACGTAGATTCTTGTGCAAGCACAGCAGCATATGGCGGGTATTCTTATACAGATAACTCACAATAACGAATTTTGTCTTTTAGCTCATTTATGCCAAGAAGATCGAGATAAGTAGATTCCCGGGCAACACCGGGTAATCAGCACAAGGAATCTTAAAATAATTACGATATACATTTATAATATTATTTTTCATTTTACTTGTTAAACTAATCATAAGAAGTACATTTAATTTTTGTCTTTCAGCTCATTTATGCCAAGAATATCGGGTGAGAAGATTCCCGGACAACGCCAGGTAAACAGCACGAGGTATCTAAAAATAATTACGATATAAATTTGTCCTTCAACTTATTTAACTAAAAATAAAACACATTAATTTTCGTATTTCAGCTCATTTACGTCAGGAAGATCGGAATAAGTAGATTCCCGGGCAATGCCGGGTAATCAGCACGGGATATCTTCTAAAAAATATAAATATATTATTATATTTCTTTTTTTTATTCAACTAAACATAAAAGCACATTAATATTCATTTAGTTAGGCGTAGCAGCGCATTATATATTTCTATCAACCTTCTTAAGACAAGTTGGAACGACAAGATACCCTGTAATGAATAATATGTGTTTCCAGCATATCTTTAATTTATTACCGCATCTCATTCATGTTTGTAAATATTGTTCCTATATATGCCTATTTGAATTCAACCATTTCTAAATAATCCTTATTTATTAACTTTCCATTTCCTTTATATAATGTATTTACGATGTGTGCCATACTTAGTTTTATTGGTGTCATAAATGCTGGCAGTAAATGTTATTTTCAGATATTATTCCAAGAATCGTAGGCGCTAGAATAGCTGTATCATTATTACATTTTGTTTATATTTTTCCCCATTTAATTGAAATATATCGTGTAAGTTTGCAGAGTTCAGCTGACGTGATGGTTGTTTTATTAAAAATAGTTTGAATACGCAGGGAAGATGAACTTTCTTTATAAATGTTAAAATGTAGAGAAATTAGTTTAATTTAATTAATAAAATTCATGGAATGTAAGTTTTGATGTGCGGTTTCCACACTCCATGCAACACAAAACGTTAATTTAATTTCATACCGAATGGGGACGAACAAAACTCGCTATATCCAACATTATAAATTAGCTGTATTGCTTTATATCTTCACATTGATGAAAACACACCCGGTCACATGCCAACTCTTCTTTATACATTTTTATTTTTCAGGATTTTTACTACATGGTCCTCAATTTTTGTTTTGTTTATTTTATTATTGACATTTCTAAGCTTTATTTAAAACAAAAATTATCTCGAAATTCGGATGTCCATATTTTGCCGCCGTATATGATAATTTGATGTCGACAGTGCTGTTTGTGGTTATAGAAAAGATTGTTGTCACGTTACAAAAATATATAGCTCGCGCACTATAAAATAGCGGGGCGTGATGTCATTGTACTTGGGAAACAAGAGGTGAATTACTACTACTCACTGACTTAAAATATCGACTTATCTGTTATTACTGAAGAGGCATTTAAAATATGAATTTGTACTTAGAAGTGATTATAAGTTAAACTATAGTATATTGCGATATGAGTGTGGTAAACACTTGATACGGATGAAGGAAAAAAAAAAAAGAAAAGAAAGGCGCTTGCGCCGAGTTTTTTTTTTTAAATCTCAGAGATTCCGTTATGTGTTTACCACATGATTATTACATACTATATTTTTCACTATGTGTATTTATTTTAGTAATTATGATGCTAGCAAAAATATTAATAAATATAATTGAAAACAAATGTTAGATTTCAGAAGGTGAATTGACTATATATGTGTTGCTATGGAGAAATAATAAGTACTGTTGATCATGTCCCCATCTTGTATTTATTAAAACTGTAAAACCAATTTAATTTGAGATTTATTTCTAATATGGAGAAAGTGTTAGACGATGTGTGCAGAGATGATAAAAATAGAAGAGGCGTTTAAAGCTGGATGTGGTGAATAAATACCGAAATTCATTCAAATTGCAGAATCACTATCAATATTTGAAAATAAATGTTTTTACTTACCGCACTTGTGCTTTTGGTCTTTTTAAAGTATTGAGATTTATTTTGTTTTCATAGCAACAAAGATTGTATGCGGGAATGTCAAATTACGACACACATCAACAAAACAGTATGTATACAATATTAGTGCAAACTGGCTGCAAAATTATCGCGAGTAGTACAAGTCAAGAACTACTCAACGCTGATAGGAAAAACAGGGACAGCGTTTTCTTTCAGGTACGCACTAGGGGTTAGAATGCGGAGGGAGAGATTATAAGATGGCATATAAGTAACGGTCTCCAACCGCCAATAACTGTATGAAATGTCAAAAAAATACAGGAATCTCTAAATTCAAGCACTTAGAATCTGAAGTTTTTAGAAATGGAATTATGCACATAATATAGGTATTCTGTGAGGACCAGTACTATAATGGTTATGAACAATTTACAGACCTCAAACGTTAAGAAGACCATACGATGACGCTGTCCTGTTGAATGGACTTGATATTTTTATATTTAACACTTGCTAAAACCCGGCGTGCATTGCTACTCCTAAATAAATATTAATGTGTTTTTACCACCAGCCGTGCGCTGTTATGCTTGCCCGGGAATCTGCTCATCCCGATCTTCTTGGTATCAATGAAAAACAAAAATGGTTATTGTTAGTTATCCATAGAAGATAAACATATGCTGTCGTGGACTTTGTTGTAGAGTTATGTGAGATATTCAATTCTGTGCATATTAATTTGTGTATTTATTATGATTTATGCAACGTAAGCCATTTAAGCATCAAAATAGGGACATTATTTCACTTTTTTGTCGGCCGCGGTGGACTAGTGGTTATGCTCCTTGCCTCTGGTCCCGAGGGTCGCGGGTTCAAACCCGGCCGGAGTCGATGGGTTTTTTAGGATGGAAAAATCCAAGGAGCAAGTCCTCCGGGAGGGACTTTAAGCCGTGGGTACCGAGTCTGAAGATTTTCAGGATCGTAAAAAATCCTTAAGCCTGAATGAAAAGGCCTCTAAGCAACATTTACCGACTTTTCCCGTCCTAGTACTACCTTGGTTTCCTAGATGTCAGTATGAGGCGGAACGCTGACCACGGACCACTCGAAATGACATCTATACGAAAACAAGTGTAATTAAATTAGTATGGTTCAAATTCTTCCCTGTAGGGAGAGAGCGCCTAAATCTCTGTAAAGGGAAAACAAGGGCTTACGATACGATTTCACGTTTTTTCACTACAAAGGGTGATTTTTAGGGGTGAAGGGGTTGAGTATTACAACTCTCTCATATCCTATGTTCATCCCCGGAATCTCCTGAACATTTTGCGAGAAGTCTCATATCAATCGGATGAACAGTATGGCAGAGCACGCTTGCCTGGGAATCTACTTATCCCAATCTTCTTGGCATCAATGAAAGACAAAAATGGTTATTGTCAGTTATCCATAAAAGATAAACATATGTTGTCGCGGACATTTTTGTAGAGTTTTTTGAGATATTAAATTATGCGTACATTAATTTGGTGTGTTTGTTATGGTTTAGGCAACGTAAGCCATTTAAGCGCCAAAATAGGGACTTTATTTCACGTTTTTGACTACAAAGTGTGATATGTACGGGTGTAGGGGTTGAATATCACAACTCTCTTATAGCCTATGTTCATCCCGGGAATCTCCTGAACATTTTGCAAAAAAAAAAAACATTACAATCGGATCAACGGTATGGCCGCGCATAAAGTGCGAACAAACAAACACATTCATTTTTATATATTAGATTACGGTAATTTTGAAAATTTAACTCTTCTGTAAAATTTGTTTCTCAGTGCTTCAATTACTATAATTTTAAAAATATGTTTTGCGCGATAGTGCGTTTTGTCGTACTTACAGCAAAGACGACCATTATTGAAAGTTCAACTTCCTACATTTCGGGGTTACCAATCCAAATAACTATACTGTTAAAAATAACTATACTGTAATATTACATATTACAAAACGCGTGTGGGAACTAAAAGCACTGCCTTCTATGTATACTATATTCAATGTGTATACAGAAAATATGCAGAAGGTGGTGTTAATATACATTACACGAAACAAATCACTGCATTTTAAATTAACTGAACTTTATTTGAAACAATATAAAACAATAAATACGTAATTGCCGCCATTTTATCACTGATATTGGTCTCACGGTCTCCTCTAGTTTCAACTAATAAACAATGTCCACACTATTAACTTTCGTCAATTGTTTATAATGAATGCAAATATTTGCAACGAAGGTGTTATAATCTTACTATTATTTATTATTTAGAAAACACCAGTCCCGCGCCGTAGCCGAGCAGTTAAGGTAGGAAGCCTTGGCGCAGAGCTACGGGACTTGCGCTGGTTCGAGTCTCCATGGGGGAAGAAATTTTCTCATGGTATTTCGGCCAGTATGGGACCGGTGTCCACCCAGCATCGTGAGGCAATTGGGTAGCTACAATAAGTAGCGGCTCCAGGTTGAGGAACCAGCTATAACGGCTGGGGACTCGACATGCTAACCACATGTCACGCTACACTGGCTGTTGATCGTCTACCTCTGTGATTGACACATGTGGATGTGAAGGGCCAGCAGCCGGCTGGTAAAAGGGCAACCGCTGAAAAGTGGAAAGACCCTCAATCGGATCGGAGAAAACACCATCGCGCAAAAAATAATGCACAACGCACGTTTGTGAAGTGTTTTAGAGATTCTCGGAAATTAAAAACGTGGCTATCGCTCGGTTTTTAAACATTTTCCCGATTCTGTAAAATCCACTTCCCAACTTCGTATCGTAATATACTATTGGTGTTTTTGGTCTTTCGAGGATTTTAAAAGATTGGACAGTTTGAAGACGTTTATTAGAATAAGTATATAAAGTTAAAAGAGATATCGGCTGTCGCGTCTAGCTGATTGGACGGATAATATTGAAAATGAGACACTGGTGTTCCCGGTCAAGACATCACTTTGGTCATATCAGATGAGACAACAGATCACTTTTTCAGCTGTTTGTTATCAATACTGTCCATCGCACGCTGATATAATTACTCTGATATGCAGCTATGTTACAGGTCACTGACTCGTGCTATTGTATTGTAAAAATCGCTAAATCTATTGTTCTCGTTTCCGCGATTGTAACTCTGCTTAGCAACTACGCAGTTTCTGATAAAATTTTGGTAATTGTAAAGAAATATACTAATTTTGAACTAGTTCAATTCAGTGAACTACACGTTAACTGTAGGCATATTTACGTTATTGTAATGATAATGTTATGAGAGAACGTATAGTTCTAATAAATTGTATTTTTTCAATGACAATACACCTTTAGAGATAACAGACTGATGTTCTATCTAATACATTTAAAGTGAACAATTTTTACCTTAACAAGGATGCAAACACGATATTTCCAGCTTATTGGGTTGGTGTTTTTACCATGTGAACTACTCAGGCAATTCAGGATCAATTTGAATTATTTTCTCTCTCTCTGTTTGAAATATCCATGTAGACGTACCCATTGTTATGAACTTGTATTCCCACTGCAATAGCGTTCCTTGTGCTAAGAAGATATTAAGATGGAATATATCCCGTGCCATATAACCTAATTACAAACGCAGGATAGAAATTAATGTATGCAGGGAAGTTTTTGGCATGCAATAGATAACACTAGATTGACTGACTAGCACAATTGGTTGGTTTTCCAGCGCATAAACCCTCAGATGTTGGGTTTAAATTCCGGATCAAGGAGACATTTTTTTCTTTAATTCTACGAAAAATCTCATCAGAAAAGCTAACCTAAGTACATTAATTGCAGTATTGTGTTATTAATTAACTGATGTGGCATGTAATAAATCCTATTATAATGTTTTATTAATGGAAGTAACCCTGTTTTAATTGAATAGGTCACCGCTACGGGTCACTGGAATTTAAAAATGAGAAGTATTTGTGACTCCTCCTGGGTTGCCTGATTAGGACACTTGAATAGTTACCCCGAAAATAGATCTAACCCACAAACTACAAATTGTTGAGAAAACGAAAAAAAAAAGTTCATTCTGAGGCTATTACCTTTATTATATCATATCTATTTAACTCTCTCATCCTATTGGAAACATATACAGCCAGTTGGAATGCAGAATAACATGCCACTAACTAAATATTCACGATTTAATACAGATTTGTGTACAAAAGTGATCTATCTTTATGGAGTGGAAAAATTGTCTAATCAATATTTAAGTAAATAAAAATGCTACAGTAAGAAATAGAAAATACATATTGAACATTGATTCAGTAAGAAAAATTTCTAACATAATCAGTGTTCAACATTTATTTTCCGTTCAATGTTATTTTGTTACATCCTTTGTGTCTTTATTATTTTCACTCAAATTCTCTAAGATTCTGATAGAATTAACTGAACTGTTGATGGAATGAATTTTCACATGTGTTTTCCTGCACTACTACTCATGCCTTGACTAACTGCTTTCGCTATTTTACTACATATAGATCACTATTCGTTTGAAAGCCAACTTTTAAAAATCAATATAACAGGTCTGGAAGAGAGAACGGATAGTTTTACATCCACCATGCCGTGATATTCTCCGGATAAATCACTAATCCGCTAAAAACTCAATTTTGGAATTTTTGTTGGTTAGATCTCTTTTCGGGGAACCATTCAATTGGTTAGTGCGCAAGCGCACGAAGCTGCAGGTCTTGGGTTGAAATCCATGATCAGGCAGATTTTTTTTTCTGTACGATTTTATCAATAACATAGCTGATAAAATAAATACTAATTATAACGGGTTCATTTTTAATGTAATTTTTGTCATACAAAAATATTTAAGTAATAAAAATAATAAGCGTGCATAAATATTTTGTGGTAATAACTGGTGATTCGTTTTTATTTACTTAATTTTATGGTTACATATTTTTGGTTCCAATTTTTAAAATCCATCCATCCGTAGTAATTCTGCCCGAGGGCAGGTCTTTCACTGCAATCATAGCATGTTCATGCTATGCTTGAAGCTTTATTAGGGAATTGTAGGTGTGGTAGCTTCCCGTTGCTTTCCACACCGGTAAAGGAATGATGATGATGAAATAATAGTCATGGCCATATGATTCTGGGGACCGTTTGGGCCATTATAGTTTTCCTGACATTTGTCTTACAGGGGAGGAAAACCCCCGATAAATACCTCACCCAAAAAAACTGCCCCGACCGGGGATCGAACCCGGGCCCGCTGCGTGACAAGGCAGCACGCTACCTCGAGACCACAGCGGTGGACATTTTTAAAATAATGTATTTATTTATTTAGCCTGGTGGAGTTAAGGTCATGTAACCTTCTCTTCCACTCAGCAGGATAAACAATGTGTTACATTACACTATTCACAATTAACTCTAATATTAAATACTGAGTGAAAATTTGAGCAATAAAATAATTATGTATAAAGTAAGATCGATAAGTTAACGATAATTAAAATAAACTGATCTAATAATAAAATGTGTACAATCAAGATAATTAACTTTTTTTTGTTTCATACTATCTACCTCTTTGTTACTCTTGTTTTTTCGACCTCGACGCTATTGGGCATCCGAGGGCTATGAGTCCTTCCTTTCTTCCATTCTTGTTCCTTTATTTTCTTTTTTCCAAAAGCCTGACCAGAGGCTTAAATTGGTAGCCCCATCACTGTCTTGCTCCTTTGGTAGCAAACCAATCGAAGGGACTATTATTATGCTTTCACGTTCTTATATAGATTCCCATAAGGGAAATTTTCTATAGGATCGTAACAGGCTTGGCCTAATACTTGAATGAAGACGAGAAGATGAAAAAGATAAGAATCCCTCAAATGCTCATGAAAAAAAACGATGTTTTTAAAAAAAGAAAAATAATGAGATAAAATGAACTAATTTGTCGGTTATACAATATTTAAAACACTGACTTAAACTATTTGTCAACATTAATACTATTTATATAACATAAATAATTATTTTTTATTAGGAGTATTCCACAATACGGTGTTTGCCCTTCAACCCAAAATGATTTGTCGCCGGAGGTTCCTGTCTAAAGCATCTTCTTCTCTCAAATCTCTAGCTTCCATACTTCTCCTCACTCCATTCCATTAGCTTTCCAATAAAGGATCTTGTAAATAATTATTATTGTTTAAAGAATACTATCAGTAAGGTATTCATTATAAGTTATTAATTACGTTTTTATGTTTATGTTACAAATGGGTATAAGATTTTTTTTTGCAGGCAAATAATTTTTGTTACTTACGAATGTTGTCATGGATCACACAGTGCATTACAAATCGTAATCCACATCCATTTTCTGAAATAAAAAATTAAGTTGGAAAGTAATAAACTAGAAGTAACAAATATTTTCTGGTTTAATACCAGTGCTACTTTGTTCGTTATCAAATATACTATTTTGCTTACTGTTTACTTTACTTGTCCTCACCGTCAACCGGTTAGCGCGAGAAGCTACGGGTACATACGCTCGTTCGAGTCCCCGTGAGAGAAGACATTTTCTCATGGAATTTCGACAATATGGACTCGGTGTCCATCCAGCATCGTAAGGCAATTGAGTAGCTACAATAAGTAGCGGTCCATGTTAAGAAAACTAGCTATAACAGCTGCGGACCCGACATGCTGTCCACAACACCCCTACACTTTATTATTAACACATGTGGATGTTAAGCCAGCAGCTGGTTAAGCCTAGGGCCTTCTAGCCCTGTCGCACCATGGATTAGAAGTAGAAGGAAAGCTATTGTAATAGGAATAGAAGTTTATAATAATGAGTACGCCTACATGGAGATTTCAAACAGAGAGAGAAAAAAAATTCTGATTAAATCTGAATTACCTGAGTAATTCATCAATCAATAAAGCTGGAAATGTAGGGTTTATTTGTTTATTTGCTGGTTAAGGCAAAATTTGTTCACTCTAATTCTATTAGATAGAATATCGGTCTGTTATCTCTAAAGATGCATTGTGATTCCTGAAATATTTTTCGTCCTTCTGGGGAATCAGTCGTGATCTGGAAGGTGACGGAATGTGTTGTGTTCTAAAGAGTGAGAATAGTGTTGGAAATTAAAAAAAAAAATATCCTGCGGGCTCATTTATAACTGCATCGAATGATCTGGAAAGATCGTACCTCTCGATTATTTGTGAATTGATTTTTTTCGAAATCAAGCCATCGGGAAGGAATGACCACTCCAATCTGGAAAATTCCCTGCGGCTATTACCGACCCATGAACCCCGAGTACCACAAATGGCCAGAACATATAATTTCCTTACAGGCGGGGAAATTAAATGGACGGCCCAAACATTTCACAATATTATGTGTAAATAATAGCACTTGGTAGCCAACTTGAAATTATTTACTAAAATGATCTAGTTCAAAAGCGGTATCTTTGTATACATTTGGCAAAATGTCTTCTGTAAAAACGAATTTTGATTTTAATTTGTTAAGTAGTTTGAATTCATTGTCGTTATATGTTCGATCCATTACATTTATTTTGGCGGTCGGGTTTAGATTTATTTTGGCGTCGGGTTTAGAATTTCCATCGGGGTAGGGACTTTTTAATCTCCATTTCAAATAGTACCTCAACCGACGCTCTATAACTATTGAGATCATGAGCGTCCGGATTTAAATTTGAGCGTGGTAGGACTGAAAACATTTTATCTTCAGAGGTATCTCTTCACCCCGTTGACCTACCCCGCAATGTTTGTGATGACAATTTTATACGTTTGTTCTGTGAAAGATCTCTACATCATTGTGAGGGTGGTTGTACTATTGCTATCAATACACCTTCACGCTACATCATTGTGAGGGTGGTTGTACTATTGCTATCATTTGTACTATTGCTATCATTACATCTCCACGCTACATCATTGTGAGGGTGGTGGTTACTATTGCTATATAATTTACAACCTTCACGCTACATCATTGTGAGGGTGGTTGTACTATTGCTATCATTACACACTTCACGCTTACATTATTGCTGAGGGTGGGTATGGACTATTGCTATCATTCAACCTTCACGCTACATAATTGGGAGGGTGGTTGTACTTATTGCTATCATTACACCTTCACGCTACATCATTGTGAGGGTGGTTGTACTATTGCTATCATTACACCTTCACGCTACATCATTGTGAGGGTGGTTGTACTATTGCTATCATTACACCTTCACGCTACATCATTGTGAGGGTGGTTGTACTATTGCTATCATTACACTTTCACGCTACATTAATGTGAGGGTGGTTGTACTATTCCCTATCATTACACCTTCACGCTGCATCATTGTGAGGGTGGTTGTACCATTGCTATCATTACACCTTCAAGCTAAAAAATGTGAGGGTGGTTGTACTAGTTGCTATCATTACACCTTCACGCTACATCATTGTGAGGCTGGTTGTACTATTGCTATAATTTGTACTATTGCTATCATTACATCTCCACGCTACATCATTGTGAGGGTGGTTGTACTATTGCTATCATTACACCTTCACGCTACATCATTGTGAGGGTGGTTGTACTATTGCTATCATTACACCTTCACGCTACATTATTGTGAGGGTGGTTGTACTATTGCTATCATTACACCTTCACGCTACATTATTGTGAGGGTGGTTGTACTATTGCTATCATTACACCTTCACGCTACATCATTGTGAGGGTGGTTGTACTATTGCTATCATTACACCTTCACGCTACATTATTGTGAGGGTGGTTGTACTATTGCTATCATTACACCTTCACGCTACATTATTGTGAGGGTGGTTGTACTATTGCTATCATTACACCTTCACGCTACATCATTGTGAGGGTGGTTGTACTATTGCTATCATTACACCTTCACGCTACATCATTGTGAGGGTGGTTGTACTATTGCTATCATTACACCTTCACGCTACATTATTGTGAGGGTGGTTGTACTATTGCTATCATTACACCTTCACGCTACATTATTGTGAGGGTGGTTGTACTATTGCTATCATTACACTTCACGCTACATTATTGTGAGGGTGGTTGTACTATTGCTATCATTACACCTTCACGGTACATGATTGTGAGGGTGGTTGTACTATTGCTATCATTACACCTTCACGCTACATCATTGTGAGGGTGGTTGTACTATTGCTATCATTACACCTTCACGCTACATTATTGTGAGGGTGGTTGTACTATTGCTATCATTACACTTTCACGCTACATTATTGTGAGTGTGGTTGTACTATTGCTATCATTACACCTTCACGCTACATTATAGTGAGGGTAGTTGTACTATTGCTATCATTACACCTTCACGCTACATCATTGTGAGGGTGGTTGTACTATTGCTATCATTACACCTTCACGCTACATCATTGTGAGGATGGTTGTACTATTGCTATCGTTACACCTTCACGCTACATCATTGTGAGGGTGGTTGTACTATTGCTATCATTACACTTTTACGCTATCACTACACATTCTCTTGTTTTGTCACCTCGTATAAAAGCAGAGTATGATAAAGCATATGTCATCTAACGCCTTGTGTTATTGCCATCGAGAAAGTTATATTGGATCCATCAGTTGAATGACTTTGCTCGCTTCACACAAATCGTTTTTTCCATGTAACAGAGAAAATGACTTCTTCCAGATTCTGTTCTTGTCAAACTGTTCAATTTACCGTAGATATTCAAAATAGTAGCGCTACTTGAAATAATAATAAAAATAATAATACAAATATCTATTTATCAGGTTTCATAATGTTTCACAACATCTTCCTCTGCTCAATTAATCCACTCTCATTCTCCAACACGTATCTCCCCCCTCTCTCTCTCTCTTTCTCTCATTTGAAATCTCCTCGTCGAGATCTTTTCCCCCATGCTGTTCAAGACCCCATCAATCCAAGTTCTTTTTTGTCGTCCACTTCTTGTTCTACCAGTTGGCATCCATTCTAGTATCCTTCTTCTTGATTATCTGTCATCTGTCGTTATTTTTACGTGCCATAAGATTTTGTTTTTATTATATCCACAATTCAAATTTGAACAGTCATGTTTTATTTTTTAATTACACTGTTTCTTGATTCCTGTTTGATTCGTATTCCAGGCTAAATGACTGTGGTCCAATTTACTGAATCAAGAAACCGACCGAGAAAATCCTACAATTTTACACATTGTTTTTTATTTCATTTCTTCTAGAAATAATAATAATAATAATAATAATAATAATAATAATAATAATAATAATAATGATAATAATAATACCATTTATAATAATAACCATAATAACAATCAGGGTTAGAGTATCCTACATCGAACAGGATGACTTGACTGTAGAAACGATGTAAACAGCACTTGCATGGACTAGGGACGGGAGCAATAGGAATATAACGTCAAAATGGGACCACACTTTATAAATCCACCAATATCTGTAATGCGTGTATGAGAACTGAAATGAGTGTTATCCCTGTACGTATTAAACAGTTGTAAAGTAATCGGACGTTACTGAACAGGACCGCATACTTCTCCCCACCTCTCACCACCCATTATAGTGCCCAGCCTGCAGCGATTTAGGTGTAGAATTCGCTAGGCTTAATGATGATGATGATGATAATAATAATAACTATAACAACAATAATAAAAATGAATATCTTGAACTAGTGACCAATTCAGGATTGGGTCTAGGAATGAGATGAGATGAAGTCCTTACACTGATAGAGGTCTGTGAACGACAAGGGAGCCACCCGACCACGTCTGACGCACCGTCACAGGACCTCATGAACAAAACGAAATGGTAACGTCGTTGTCTCGTACACAGCAGGCTCGAGTTCGACCCCCAGGTGGGACAAGTTTTCTGAGTGAGTTTTTTTTTCGCATTTTTTCCCTTACGTCTAAGAAAATTGTCGGGAAACTTTAAGGCCCAAATAATCCCACAAACACCATGTGACCATCATAATTATCCTATCACATTGTCTTGTTTAGTATGAATATATGAGTGAATGAATGGATGTGTATTTTCTTAAGTGTTAGTGTTGTCTCAGACGTGGCTCCACTCAGAGCTGATTCCTCATTTAGGGAGTACCTCCATGCTCTTTTGTGGTAAAAACAAGTATGTATGTGATCCTGATTTTAAAAGTCCTCTTCAAAATATCATATTACTGCAAATATCAGGTAAGATGGCAGATTAAAAATACGTAGAAGAGAGAGTATAAACTAAAGAATATGAAAGGAAAAGAAGTAAATTAGTATTATTATTAATATTTTCTGTATAGTTATAGAATAGTGTTCTATGGTTTTAGACCTTAATTTAGGATTTGGATGAAACCTGTCTAGTAAATATTTTCTGAACCAACGTAGGTACTTTATCAGCTGCTAAAGTTGATGCATCTTTCATTAAAGGCCTACTATATTTTAAGTAAATTTTATTTTTCGAGGACGCCTAACATCTCAGTTACAAGTTTTATTGTTAAAACAATTAAGAATCAATCAACTGTGTTTTCAAAATACAGCTTTTAAAGAATTGTCTGGTATTTCCTGGAAAGTTTTTATATCCTCTTTCTATAAGCTTAACTAGAATTTTTCATCATGGTTTCAGACGGGAATTCCGCAAGCTTCCCTTGTGAAATTTTTGGGTTGGAACATGATTGTTCATTCAAATTAATTCCATGAGAATCGTGGGGGTAAGTTTCCAGTATATTTAAATTCAAAATTACTGTAAAAACACGGTCTGTTTAATTAGCATTCTGGTTGGTTGTTTTGATAGCATTTCTCTGCGAGGTGGGTTGTTCCCTCACTACATTATCCAGTTCGACTCAGAGACTTGGAAACACAAATGTTCTGCAATTGTAATTCTTTAACGTGTGTTCATTAATACAGTTTCTTGTTTATATATCGTGGCTATAAAAATAATCACATTTTGATAAGATTATTATTGAACACTTTGATTGATGGTTCGTGTTATGCACTGGACATTAAGGTGTTTTTAAAGCATTGTATTAACAGTCCTCAATGTGTGTAATGCATCTAACATCGATACAGTAGTTCAGACTCTCAACAATATGTCAGGCGTGGCTGAAGCTGCGGCTTATTCAATCCTCATTTGTATATCAGGTAGGTCGTGTAGTAGTGGAGGGACGTAAATATTGTTATTTATGTAACCCCACAGAAAACAATCACATGGGATTAAATCCGGGGATTACGATGTCATTTCATAAGACCATTTTAAAATAACCGGTTCGAAATATCTAATATTCTGAAAGCGCACTATTAACGTAGTTGCGAACCTAAGAGTGGTAAGTGAGGCGGTGCTCCATCTTGCTGGAACATATATTATCTGAAACTTCTACTTGTGGCATTAACCAAAGTTGGAGTATTTCAATGTAACATATGCCATCGATAGTGTCAGTAATGATGGAAAAGATAATTTCGATTATAATCATAGATTACGTAGATTCTCGATCCTACAAATACGGCAGATATAACCAATTACTTTTCCATTAACTAGTTCATGTCGTTGAAAACTATACGCCCCGAAAAAAAAAATATTTTTCTTAATTCTATAAAATGACATGCAAAGGAAATGTTTAATCTCTATCGACATATTTGAGTTTTAGGTGCTGTCGCAATTTGTACGATTTCATGTCCAACCATTTTCTCAACATAAACAGCATTCTGGTGCGACACTGGTCAGCGCCAGAAAAAGGTCATTATTTTCATGGTAACAACCCAATTGATATTAGATATGAGAAGTAGCGAAATTCGTTTAGGAACATTCAAACTATGTTTGAAGAACTGCGTTACACTAAGCATTTGATTATCTATTCTGCCTTCTGCTGGCCAGTGATATCAACCACTCTGCTTAGGTTTGATTTTCAGAGCTTGTCGTACCACAGCAGTTTTGAAATATAAATAAGATATTTAACACAACGATGTAGTAATGTATTTGGATATAATTTCGATGGTCTGGAGGATATGTTCCTTTTCTCTAGACGCAAAAGTCGCGGGTTCATATCCGACTTTGATCTATGAACTTTTAGGGTGAAAAAATCCAAAGATCGTGTTCTCCAGGAGGGACTTAAAGCATGGATCCCGAGTCTGAAGTTTTCGGGCTCGTAAAATAATTTCAACCATAAATTAGTGCCTCTGAGCACGTTGCACGTTGCATTACAGATGTCTCCCGATGGCGATGTCCTAACTACATGTCACTGACAAAATCATCATCAACAACTTCACGGCGTAGGCGTTCTGACTTGTTCCGTTTCATGATTCTTCTTGGTATTCCTTGGAATCTCTTGCCTACAGGTACATATTTCCAGGCTATTTGGGTATTCGGCTCTCTTTCATTCGTTGAAGACGTTGAATCCAATTTGTTCTATAAGTTTTAACTGTATCGAGGGGTATAATTTGCAATTCTTTACGTACATCTTCACTTCTAATGTCGCCTTTGGATGAGCATTTCATTACTCTTAAACATTTAAATTCTGGTAATTCACTCACTGACACTAATTAACTTGGTAAAGAAACTTCCGATAGGGAACACTCATGTCTCCAAGCGGGACTACTAGACCCCTATTGGATCAAATAATATTCATTACTGTTCGTGATCACTTATATTCAATTATCTCGTAGATTGTCAGTATTTTGTGAACTATACATTTCTCCTCGTGGGTTGAATTTAATCACTTGCCTAATAAATACCTACTCCGTGGGCGTTTTATGGAAGGAAGTCGTGGAAACTATTCATGTGTAACCACGTTTCTTCCAATATCACTTAAGTATCGATAATGCATTATAATAGTCGTGTTATGGAATGTATTTCAACCACGTATTCCTTACTCTGATTTTTTTTCATACGTCGAATCGTTTTCTGATAAGTGTGTAGTGGATCGAGAAAGTATACTTTCGCCATACTTCAATATTGCAATCCGATGCCTTTTACAAATGAACGCACTTGATTCGGTTTGTATTGCCTTTCAAAATGGAATATGTATCGCAGAAACTTATTATTCACGTCTTGTGATACTGTAATTCTTTTCTCATTAGTTTCATTTTGGAGATTCTATGCCAGGAGTCTACCTACATTAATAACGGTTCAATGGCTAATTTTTCCTTATTGTGCGCCAGATTATCCCATAAACTCTAAAATTATTTTGTATATACTAACTTGCCCCTTTTGCTCACCTAACAAATTAAAAGAATATAGACGCATTCCTGGCATAGAATAGACTTTATTTATTTATGCATTTCATTTTTTACGTTTTTGTTAATAACTGCAACATTATGAATGTTCTATTTCATCATCTCTGCAAACATCGTCTAAATCTTTCTCCATAATCAGAAATAAATCCCAAAGTAAATTGGTCATCATCATCATCATCATCACTCCAGGGATTAGGTAATTGCCCGTTCCGACTTCATAATGCATCAGCCCAACGTCTTCTAGGTCTTCCAACATCACGCCTTCCTCTCGCTTGATAATTTCTTGCTAACAATGGATATCTCTCCTTACTCATTCCATCCATGTGATCAATCCATTTCTGTCTGTAATTCGTGACTTTATCCAATAAAGGCTGTACTTTCAATTCTTCTCTTATATCCTCATTCCTTATTCTATCAAGTCTTGTACATCCTTTTACTTGTCTTAGGAACCTCATCTCTGCCGTCTGTATTCTATCCTTCTGTCTTTTCACTGGAGCCCAAGTTTCACATCCATACAATATTGTGGGAACCGCCATAACATTATACATTTTTATCTTGGTTTTTTTCTAATTTTATTTTTTAATGTTCTCTTTATTGTTCCACACACCGTCTGAAATTTATTTATTTTGGAGTCAATATCTCTTTCCACATTGTAGCCAATAGTAAATTGGTTATACAGTTTTAACAAATATAAGATGGCGACATGACCAACAATACTTATTATTTCTCCATAGCATCACATATTGCCAACTGACCTTCGGAAATCTAACATTTATCTTCACTTATGTTTATTAATATTTTAGCTAATATATAAATTACTAAAATAAATACACATAGTGCAAAAAATAGTATGATATACAAATGCGGTAAACACATAATGGAATCTCGGAAATTTAAAAAAACTCGGCGCAAGCGCCTCATTTTTTAAAACTTTTCCTCGATCCATATCAAGTGGTTACCATACTCGTATCGGATATACCATTACATATTAAAATCTAAATCATGCATTTTTATGCAACATAAAATCATATTTAGTGATCTTGTACATGAAGATATGCCATTATGACAAATATAAAATATTATAGAAATACTAGGTAATACCCGGAGTGCGTTGCTACGCCTCAATAAATGAAATATTAAACGTTCATTAAATTGTGTGGTACACGCTGATACGAAACAAACATGGCGGTTGTTAGTTTTTAATTTTGGATATCAGGTAAATCTCCACTTCTAAATGTTTCACTTATCTTTGTAGCTACCTATGTTTATTTTAATAGGATATACTGAGTTTCGTTGTGAAACATGGAAAATTGTGACCGCTACAGCGATTTTTAAATTTTGACTTCAGGTGAACTCTACACCCAATGGTTTTAGAGGGTCCAATTTTGAATCTAAACCGTCCACGGATCCACTCAAACACACACAAAAAAATCAACAAAATTGGTCCCGTTGTTTAGGCAGTCTTAATTTCGGGTTGCAAGTAAACCTCCATTTCTAATTGTCAGATTTCGCTACCTCGGTTTATTATAATAGGATATACTAAGTTTCGTTGTGAAACATCGAATAATGTGATCACTACAACAATTCTTCAATTTTCACTTCACTAAACCACTGTGGGACCCTATCAGACATACACAAAACAAATCATGAAAATCGATCCAGTCGTTCAGGAGGAGTTCAGTGACAAACACACGTACAGGAGAATTACATATTTTATTGTAAGCCTATGCTTTCCCTTTACAGAGATTTAGGCGCTCTCCCCCTACAGGGAAGAATTTGAACCATTCTAATTTAGTTACACTTGTTTTCGTATAGACGTCATTTTGAGTGGTCCGTGGTCAGCGTTCCGCCTCATACTGACATCTAGGAAACCAAGGTAGTACTAGGACGGGAAAATTCGGTAAATTTTGCTTAGAGGCCTTTTCATTCATGCTTAAGGACTTTTTACGAGCCTGAAAATCTTCAGACTCGGGACCCACGGCTTAAAGTCCCACCCGGAGAGCTTGCTCCTTGGATTTTTCCATCCTAAATAATCTATCGACCCCGGCCGGGTTTGATGAACCCGCGATCCTCGGGACCAGAGACAAGGAGCATAACCACTAGTCCACCGCGGCCGATTAGGATTATATATATATATATATATATATATATATATATATATATATATATATACGTCGCTCAATGAGATATTTTCATAAAAAAGGGCCACAATTATTTACTATAAAATTGCTCTATATTATTTGCTTTACATTCTAAACTGGAATGAATAAGGAATTAAGTGATTTAGCAACATATGAATAAAGAAAATTAAATTGTAGATTTTGTAGAATACAGACAGATCAAATGGTAAGGGCATTTAAAACGAAAATATGATGAAAGGTTACCAAGTACATTTTTAGATTGTATTCCAGCGGGAATAAGAGTAGAGGTAAACCAAATACATTTGACTGCAGGACATAAAGAAAGCGATAAAAAAATACTAGATAGGTCTGGGAACATAGATTCGGGAGAAAATAATAAGAATGTAGTACATTGCTCACATGTAGATGTGATAATATATTTATAGACCTGTTGATTAATGATTTGTACGCGTATACTTTAAAACAACATGTTTTGTATTTTTCTGAGTATTGCGGCAAATTAATAGCTGAAAATAATGTTTATGAAGAACAGGTTTACTTTGAAGGAAGACCCATTTTTTTTTTTTCAGTCTTTGTCTCATTTCGTCTAGTAGGGAATCGGATGGGAATGTCAGCCTATTTATCATAAGTAATGCCACGAGTCATTTCCAAATTATCGATAAATTTACGAGTCACGAAGTGACGAGTGAATTTATATAGAGCATTTAGAAATCAAGAGTGGCATTTATTAGGGCTATTTACGAATAAAATTAAGGTGTTTACTCACAAACCATTATTTAAATATGATTATTTTAAAATATTTATATATTTAATGTAAACGGCGATGTTTGAAAAGAAATGAGAAACGTTTGTCATGTTTCATCTGTTCATCACTGTAACCAGATCTTATTATTTATTGACAAATAGAATCGCAATATTGTAAGAATGCACTCTAGTTGAGAAAAATGGAACACATCAAAGAGTTTATGGCCAACATTATATGTTATTTATTAATTTCCGATGTCTTATGATGTAAATTATATTTTTCTGGAACGTAAATTCCTGGGAAATAATACGTTTAGGAAGTAAAAACAGTGGTTTCTTTCTTTTTATTGTGATATAATCAATTGCTACAAATTGTTTCTATTATATATCGCAAGCAATATCTTGTTACATTCGTGCACTATATAAACAATCTGGGACCACATGCATTCTAAGCTTTCTTACACCTCAATATATAAATTGCTTTATTCAACATATTTCTTAGAGAGTCAGTCACTGCAAAATAATGCTATGATCTGTTCAGAATATTAAAAAGGAAGTGTTTTCTTTAATATGATAAACCTATCTGATAAATATCGGGGTGAAACACGACTGTGATTGGTTGTAAAACAAAACTCATTCAAACATGATTGGTCATTGACTCCCATTTGGGGGTATGAGTTAAATAGTCACGTATATATTGCAGACTTCCCGAGAATATTTCCTAGCATAATTTAACATATATACTCACAATTTTTTTATTACGTACGGTACTTCTGCAGCCTCGTCTGACACCCGCAAGTACGAATTTATTGTTTCAAATAAAGTTCAATTAATTTAAAATGCAGTGATTTGTTTCGTATAATGTATATTAACACTACCATTTGGATATATTTTTGTATGTACATTGTTCGCAGAATACACAAAGAGCAGTGGTTTTATTTCCCGCCGTAGGTAGGTAATTTTGTAATATTACAGTACAGTTATTTAGTTATTTTATATGTTGTCAACCCGGAAATATAGGAAATTCAACTTTCAATCATGGTCGTCATTCCTGTAATTATGACAAAACGCAGTATCATGAAAATGATATATTAAGGTTTCTTTTGGCATTACGAACTTCATTTATACTCTCCACCGCGGCCAACTCAGCTGATATGACAACTATCAACAAACGATAACTTCCAACAGTGTTGTACAGGGTGGGTTTTAATTACACCGACAAACTTCATGGACTGATTCCTGACTGTATATGGAGGAAAAAAATTCTAATGAATAAGTGTCCATAAATGCATCGTTGGAACGGTAGGTGGCACTGACGAATGTCATTATTCTCTCGGCCCTGTTGCATGGCCTGCTAGATCATCGGACTTAAACACCCTGGATTTTTACCTCTGGGGGCATCTGAAAAGCGTTGTGGATGCTGAACCAGTTCCTGATGTACATACCCTTCAACAGCGTGTCCACGTCGCCTGTGACGCTATTCGGAGAGAGGTCGGAACATGCGAAAGAGTGAGGCAATCCATGATACGAAGTATGAACGCGTGCTTTCCTTCCACTAGAGGCCACTTCGAACATCTGTTGTGACTTTGATGCGATTATGCTATGTACTGTGTACCGGGAAGATTTAATGTCGTTGCACGCACATCGTTCATTTCCACACACATGTTTATACATTTTTTCCTTCATTTCCAGTCAGGAATCAGTCCCTGGAGTTTGTCGGTGCAATTACCGTTCACCCCTGCATAAAATCAATACTAATAAAATTCATTGTTAAAACCGTTGATGTAGAGAGTCATAAAATTAAATAAGTTAAAGTATACCTTCTTAGGTAAAATCCGTCGTCCTCAACTTATAAAATATGTAATCTTTATGCCTGTAGGACTTTCAGAACATCCGTTCCATCTTCAGCAGATCTCTCTTCGCTACAACATCCAGTATGATGGTTAATGCTGCTGGTCCTAATGTGGTGTTGTCGTGACTATATAGAACTATGTTGCAAAATTGACTATTTCGTTTCGTAGAACCTTTAGCTACAATATACATCCTCTGTTTTTAGAGAATTGTGGAACTTAAATAATAATTTTGGCAATGCTGTTACCCCAATATGCGTTGTATAGAATTCCCAAAAAGTTTTCTAAACGTTTTATCATTTGAGGAGAGGAATCAAAGTTTTGTGAAAATGTGAAACTGATTGAATTGCCAGTAAACACTTTGTTGCGAGTTAACCGTAAAACGTGATGAAAATGAATCCAAGTGAAGCAAGTAACATGCTTTAATCGTTCCTGAAGCGTAAAGAGAACACTCGCCGTTAAATTCCACAGACTATTAGAAAAATTCCCACGTCACGTGTCCTTGGTTACCTGGGAAATACCTCTTTAAACTCAATAAACAAGGTGTGCCTTTCTATTTATTTGCCGGACACAGAAACAGACCAAAATCGGCAAGTATATAGTCTGTGCAAGTATATAGTCTGTGCTAGGAAAAGTGTGCACGTGGCAATATTCAATACACTTTTCAAGCTTCATGTTTCGAGCTAGGCAGATAATTTAAGTCAAGCTTATATGAAGCTAACTGCCGCGGTGGTCTAATGGTTAAGCTCTTGTCTCTGGTCCTTAGAGTCGCGGGTTTAAACCCAGCCATGGTCGATGAATTTTTTTAGGTTGGAAAAATAAAAAAAGAGCTAATCCTCCGGGAGGGACATTAAGTCGTGAGTCTCGAGTCTGAAGACTACCAGGCTCGTAAAAAGATCCTTAACCCTGAATAATAAGGCCTCTTAGCAACATTTACCGATTTCAAACATCCTAAGAATATCGTAGTCGCCTGCTAGATGTCTCAGTGAGTCGGTGTGTTGACCGCGCTTGCCACTCATGACATCTTTGGGCAAATAAGGTAACTAAAAGGAACTTGGTCTATTAAATCCTGACAAAATGAGAGGCTATAGCTCAACAATGGGCTACGCCATCAATCTCTCTCTCTTTCCCTCTTTCTCTCTCTCTCTCTCTCTCTCTCTCTCTCTTCTCTCTCTCTCTCTCTCTCTCTCTCTCTCTCTTATACAAATCTGGTCTCGGTGGAAACGTGTTTTACGAGCATGAAAATCTTCAGACTCGGGACCCACGGCTTAAAGTTCCACCCGGTGGACTTGTTCCTTGGATTTTTTCATCCTAAAAGTAAATCGACGCGAGCCGGGTTTGAACCCGTGGAACTAGAGGCAAGGAACATAACCCCTAGCCCACCGCGGCCGACAGCATCATATGCACCAATAACATAGCATAATCAGCACCAATAATTACTTGTTTAAAAATAGTGGTGTAATATAACATAATTATGTTGTCCATAAAGTGGGTAGATTATTTAATAGTAGATAAGGCAAGTCTGCGTGCTGCATTCTCGGGATAGTATCACTTCATCCAGTTCAAAGATTTCGAATTCGATCCCCGTTCGTAAAAAGGTTTCTACGTTGTGTTTTTCTTTTTCCTTGTAAAACAAATTCAGGAAAATTTAAGATCCAATTCATCCGCCAACAGTATCTGACTATCATATTTACCATGTTTACTATAGAACTATTTATTAATACGTGAAGAGAAATCTTTCTACCCCTTTTTAAGCAGATTATACGCACGGAAGAGTGTGATATATAGAGAAAGAGTACAGAAAAATAAAATGTATGTATAATATGTGTTACAAATAAATTAACCTAAAATAAAATAAATTTTTGCGCGATAGTACAATTTGTCGTACTTACCAGCAATGGCGACCATTATTGAATATTCAACTTCCTACATTTCGGGGTTGCCAACCTAATTAACTATACTGTAATATTACATTTACACCCACGTGCGGGAAGTAAAACCACTGTATACTACGTACAATGTATATACAGAAAATATCCAAAAGGAAGCGTTAATATAATTATACGAAAAAAAATCACTGCATTTTAAATGAACTGAACTTTATTTGTAACAATATAAAACAATAAACACGTACTTGCGGCCATGTTATCAATAATTGTTCTCAAGGCCTCCTGTTTCAACTAATAAACATTGCCCACACTGTTAACGTTAGTCAATTGTTTATAATGAACGCAAATATTTCCAACAAAGATGCTATTATTTTACTATTATTTATTATTTTGAAAACACCATCGCGCAAAAAAATAATGTACAACGCACGTTTGTGAAGTGTTTTACTGAATCTCGGAAATTAAAAACCTCGATGTAAACATTTTCCACGATTCTATAAAAACCACTTCCCAAACTCGCATCGTAATATTCTGTGTGTCAAAGGAATTTGTGTGTAATACTCATTCATTTGTGCGCTCATTCATTTCTTACGTCCATACTGAAAGTACATTATTGTAAAAAAATTATGCAGCAGCAATGTGAATTGACCTGCTCTCGCGTACTTATTATTAGTGGTTTAAAACAAGTCAGTCCATTTTATATATTCAAATTTAAATTAAACCCTGTCTAATCTTGGATTCACTAATTTCATTACGTATTTTTTATATTTACATATTCTCATCTACTTCCATTATGTCTCGACATAGAACATTCACGGGTCTGAGTGAGAGACATAGAAGAAGGGATATAATATATTCCTGTACACATAATACTAGGCCAAATGCAAATAAAATAGTATAAATAGTACACAAATGTCAAAAGACGCATTATTGTTGTTTTAAGTATGGTTTAGCTAAGCTCTACCACATATTACCTATCGTTCGTATTTTTTAAAATAAATCGAAAATTAATGCATAATAACGTATTTGTGACAAACTTAAAAATTTAATGAATTGTGGTCGAATTTCGACTGCTGGGCGACCTCTAATAATAATATTAGCTTGATTTTAACTGATAGATTTAAGGCCTTAGGCCTTGTCTACGACTCAAACTGAATAAAAAGTCTTAAGTCTAAATTTCAAGGAACATAAATTATTTCATGGTACATATACAATTCTATTAATATCTACAATATTTGTTGATTTGCTCCAGATTTAACATAGATTATAAAATCTACAAGATGGAAAAATGAAATTAAAACTACTTATAGTATAGAATGAATTTAATTCTGATGAAAATGTGTGAGTGAATAGTATGTTTCATCTTGTTGTGTTGTCTCGAAGGAGGCCCTGGATTCAACTGTTCATTCATTCGGGCGGGGTGTATCACGATCGAGTTTTACTTACGCATTTTAACACAACTTAAATACTACAAATATGCATTTAATTATATAATTATTCTTTTTAGCACTGGAAAATTATTACCATATTCACATTATAGTCATAAATATAGAAAACAAAGTGGGACATTTCCTGTCCCGACCGCTCTAATAATACATCATGGAGGTCATGACCATACTAATAACTGAAGTTACAACTATTATTCTATGAGTTATTGTATGAACCAGCGATAAACTCTCTAATAACCAACGATAACCTCGTTAATTATTAATCAAAAATACGCACAAGTAGTGCATTATTAACCAGCGATCTCAACATCACCGATAACTCACTGCTAATAAGTATGGTTACTTTTTATACAATTACATCACTTTACGTCTGCCTTTACATATTACATTAATTTAGAGTATGTTAGAATAATAGATTTAGGTTAGGTTAGCTTTTAGTTTCCTATACGTGTAGGTTAGGATAGTTTTTAGTTTCATATACATATATAACAGTTGTCTACAATAACAGTTGTCCTATAACAGTTCTTCTATTACATTCCAAAATGGTCGACGGTTAAAATGGAAATTACATACTTAAGCTAATTTATTTCATATAGTGTTTAAATACTTTAATTGTGCTTGTTTTCCAAATATTCATTTCATTAATACCATTACGTAATACGAATATTTACATTAAAATTGTAATCAATAGCGTAATTAAAAATCGACTGTAATACACCCCAACCATTCATTCTTCAAACTTAGTGCATTTTGTATTCTAAGAACACACACATTCTGTTTACTCGCTTTCCCAACACTTATGGAATGTAACGTAGTTTTTTTTATGGCGGGGGGCATATCAGAAGTGTGGTGTATGAATCTCGAGCTGTGACAAGAACTCAATTGACTGACCAAACACCATTCTTGGCCTAACTACTAGACGCTTTCCTCTGGTTTTCCTTGAAGTAGTTTCCATTCCTCCCATACGTTCCTCATTCGATCCACATGTCCTAACAATCGCATTCTACGAGACTTTGTTATTACATTTGGCTAACGATAAATATGATGTAGCTCACCGTTACGTAGTATTCTCCATTAACCTGAATATTCGTCTCTCTTTTACCCAAAAACTTTCAAGAACTTTATTCTCCCATCATCTGTAGTGTGAATAATATCGTATCTTGCAAAGTTGAAACCTCCCACTGGGTATCGAACTGGAGCTCGCCACATATCACCTCAGATAACGCACGGTACTTTGCTTGTGCTATAGAGTGTTATACAGGTATATATAATCGCGTTATTAAGTGTGATTAACTTAATTACTTAATCGATAATGAAATTGAGTTTAATGTGTTTGATAATGTAAGCAAACAAACGACTGTTACAGAGTAGGTAAACTTGAATGAACATTATAATGGCTTTCGTGACATTTCTTCTTCAACAAGATGTCACTTCACGGTTTCAACGTAATGACAGCTACTACACGTTCAGAAAATCAATGAAACATTAATTTTGTCCAACATCTGCTGTTAATAGCTGGTTTTATTGACTTTTTTTTTCCAAAAATGCATTTACAGCAACGTATCTGTTTCGCCATTCGTATAATTTTTTGTTCCATTATTTAATATATATATATATATATATATATATATGCACGAGTACGTAAATAAAGTGATCCCACTAAAGACCTTAGGAGACCCTTGGGGTAGTAGGACGTTAAGGCTCCCACGTTTTCTAGTCAATCGATACTTGTTGTCAGCCGGATTGTTACCCCTGCGTGACGCATTTACCCCCAGAACAAGCGTCTGTTACTCATTCGATTATAAGCTGAGTCGATCCCAGGGGCGCATGGTGCCACCATAAGGTATGAGTGAGTTGAAAAATCCTAACCTAACCGTGACTTGAACCTTGACATTCCGGCTTGTAGAGTATTGCCTTAACCTATTATGCTACGGTGTGCCCCCCCCCACAATCACATACACATATGAAAAGAAAAATAAACGCCTATACCGGAATTTGAACCCGAAACCTCTAACTTTATACGTTAGTGTACTATCAATTACGCTACTCAGTCATCCCAGCACAAACATATATGTTTGTTCTTTATATATGATTCTCTATCATGAGAGGCAGCTATATGTTATAGAAAGTCCTATTACTACTATAGATTTTCGCATATAAATGTATAATTAAGAAATCTTTCTCGGGTTTTCCGCGTCCAAGATTGGCCTCTGGAAAATTGTTCCTACGTTTTGACATGATCCCACATCCATTATATATATATATACACCTTAGTTACGTATGCTGATCACATATCACTCTGGCATCTGTAGAGAAATCAGAGTAACTAAAATAGCTTGGACAAGAGATTGTTGCAAGTGGAATATGCATGTCTCCACAAGAGACCTGTTTAATTAAATAGGGACATGGAAAGTATTTTAGGTTGGCCAAGAATAAGGTAGGAGATTAATATTAATCTTGATTTAAAATTATGCACGAGATGGTAGCAAAATATTAACTCAGTATGGAGATGCATACAACATTATGTTATATGAAACAAAAACATGGACAATTAAAAGGTGCCAAGGTAACAATTCGTTGGCAACAGAAAAGGATTACTGGAGAACATCACCGTGGAAATCCAGATTAGAAAAAAATTACAAATGATAAAACTAGGAAAATTAGGAAAATTGAAAGAAATGTATGACAGAAGATGGTACGGACATATGAAATGTATGCCATCAGGTAGGTTCCCTAAGAAGCTCTTGGAATGGAGAGTGGTTGGAAAAACAGCAAAGGGAAGATGTAAAGAGGATTGGTTGGAGGCGTCAGATGCATTACAAGGACCCTTATCCTCCCAACTTATCTAAAAAATAAACTGCAAATAAATAAATAAATATATTACATTATATGGATAGCATTCAAGACTGAAAGTGTATAAAACACTGGCTCTTCCAACTCTTTTGTATGGTAGCGAAGTATGGACGTTGAAACAGAAGGATATACAGAGACTTAGATCTGCTGAAATGAGATATCTTCGGAGGACTGCAGGATACACACTACTAGATCACAAAAAAATGAAGACATCTTAGAAGAATTACACATGGAATCTTTAGAAAACAAAATTTCTGATTATAAGTCAAGATGGATGCAACATGTTCATCGAATGGAAGATCACAGAATACCCAAACAAATGTTAAGATATCAACCTGCAGGAAGAAGAAGACTCAAAAGACTTCTGGATGGTGTTTCTCTTGAGGCCGAAACAGGTCAACAAATGGCCTAAATTCATGAATGTACTATGATGATGATGGCATAATATGGATGCAAAACATGGACTCTTACTTTAAGGGAGGAGGAAAGACTACGAGTATTTGAGAATAAAGTTCTTAGGAAAATTCTCTGGACTAAAGAGAAATGGAGAGACAGGCGAATAGAAAAGACTATTAAACAATGAATTACGTGATCTTTATTGGAAACCAGATGGGTTGGACATATGGCACGAATGGGGATTGTAAGCGGGGCATGGAAACGCCTTGAAAGAAAACCAGAGGGACAGCGCCCGGTAGATAGGGTAAAAATGAGGTGTGTGATAACATTAACCGTGATTTAAAGGAAATGTATTATACAGGAAGTAATTGAAAAAACATTAGCTCAGGATAGGGATGTTCGTTAATTATATGGATGCGAAACACGGTCTCTTACTCTAAGGGAGGGGTATACAGGCCTCTATTAAAGTTTTTTTTTAAATAAATTGCTTATTAAATATTTTGGACTTAAAAGAGACAGGAAAGCGAATGGATAAGTTGCATAACAATTGTGTTACATGATTTTTTTGGAAATGAGCGATAAAAATACGTAAGTACCGTAAAGTAAGATGGGCATGACTTACAGCACAAAGTGGAATGAAAGAAGCATGTAGAAAATGCTTGAAGAAAAGCTATATGAAAAATGCCCAATACGTAGGCCAAGAATAAAGTGAGGGGAATATTTACTAATTATGATTTGATGGGGGTAATTATACATGGACTTGACGGAAAATATTAGTTCAGTATACGGATATATGGAGAGATTTTCCTATTTGCGATCATGAACCTTCTGGTTCGTTAATTTCTGTTGGTTATAACAAGTTTCATTACACAAGAGAAAACAAATATTGCACTCTGTGAATTTTTTAAAATGTTCAAATTTCAGTTAAATCCGCACTATAAGTGGCCCATTTCGCTGATTAATATTACTTTTCTAATTCAACTGTTATATATGAGTGTCATTGCGAGAAAACGAACGTGATGACCGCTGGAGTGATTTTTAAATTTTGACTTTCAAGAAATACCCACTTCAAATGTTCCAATTAGCTTATTGTACTTTAACCACTTGCATGCCTGTATCAAATTTTGTTGCAAATAGAAAAACAATAAATTCAACTGCTGAAGCGCGCGCACACACACACACACACACACACACCACACCACACATAGAGGATGGTCGGGTAATGTGGACCCTGTTAATATCTTCTTTAATTGGTGCTGCCCTTGAGCAGAAAATATTTTAACTTCTTCCCCTAATCAAGAACTGTTTCTTTTGTGAAAATAAGGGTTTATGAAAATTATGAAAAGAAGGGGTTTATTTGTGTAGTTTATAGAAAAACCAATTCAGACGTTTTTCAAGCTAGAATTAATTCTTAATTTCTGCTATTGAATATAATAAATATTGAACAATTTCCTAAATATATAATGCAGATGCAGTTTTAATACATTTATGGATTTTATTTGATATTATGTGACATGGCGGCTTTATAAAATAATTAAATGTAACAAAAGAATCAGGTTAATGTGGACCCTCCATTTGGCGGTTAAAGTGGATCTGGATCCGCTTTACACGAATATGTATATTTAATCAATGAGAATGCTATCTGTAAAAACCATGTACTTAATTTTATTTAATATCCTTGTAATTTTACTAAACCCAAAGTCCATCGCTGTCTGCAGATGAATGAGGTGTGAATGTTGATTATACTCAATATTTTTTTTTTCAAAACATTAAATACATGTCAACGCTTTTTAATTACGTTCAGCCATAAATTCTTTCGGTTTAATTTGTGCCTGTCTGTATAAAATTTTAATAGAGTAAATTAATTTAAATATAGCCTAAAAGCTAGCATACTTAGCCCCAATAGAACATTCCTAGTAATGTAAAAAAGTTTATAAATTATTAAGTTGTTTCGATGTTTTAATAAAATAACAATATTATTTCATAGTTACAACGCTAATGATAATCACTGTAATTAAACTAAATTCAAATTCCTTAATTAAAAGAAGATAAATAACAAATTAGAAATAGGAGTCCACATTACCCGAAGTTCCTCTACATATATATATACTAGCTAATACCCGGCGTGCGCTTCTACGCCTAAATAAATTTAAATTAATGTGCTTTTATGTTTAGTTGAATAAGTAGAGGGAAAAATAATTGGAAATTTATACTTTTTAGATACCCCGTGCTGATCACCCGGCGTTGCCCGGGTATCTACTTATTCCGATCTTCATGACATAAATGATCTGAAATACGAAAATTAATGTATTTTATGTTTAATTAACTAACTGGAAGGAAACTTTTATATCGTAATTATTTTTAGATACCCCATGCTGTTACCCGGCGTTGTCCGGAAATCTATTCATCCTGATCTTCTTGGCATAAATGAGCTGAAATACAAAAAATAATATACTGCTTATGATTAGTTGAACAAGTAAAATGAAAAATAATTATAATTGTATATCGTAATTATTTTAAGATTCCCCGTGCTGATTACCCGGTGTTGCCCGGGAATCTACTTATCTCGATCTTCTTGGCACAAATGAGCTAAAAGACAAAATTCGTTATTTTGAGTTATCCGTAAAAGAATACCCACCATGTGCTACTATGCTTGCACAGGAATCTACGTACTTGTCTCGATCTTCCTGGCATCAATGAAAGACAAAAATTGTAATTGTGAGTTATCCGTAAGAGATAAACATATGCTGTCGCGGACATTTTTTGTAGAGCTTTTTTAGATTTTCAATTCCGTGTACATTAATTTTGTGTATTTGTTATGGTTAAGCATCGTAAGTCATGTAAGCGTCCAAAGAGCTATTTATTCAAGTTTTCGACAAAAAAAGGGCAATTTTTAAGGGTGTAGGAGTTGAGTATCACAATTCTTTTATAGTCTATGGTCATCCCGGGAATCTCCTGAACATTTTGCAAAAATCCCCATCAGAATGGGATCAACGCGCATAAAGTACGAACAAACAAACATTAATTTTTATATGTTATATATATAAAGTTATCGTTATATTCGGTGTCTTCTAGATATGACTGATGAAGTGTTTTCAAATGTTTTGTGGCAGGGGTAATTCCTAGAATAAAAATGTGTTTGGAACCACACAATAAGCTGTTGTTAAGGTAAGTACACATATGCGCGCCGCGAACACGAACGGCGCGCGCGCCGCGCGCGCGCGGCGCGTGTTATGTTCGTCGAAATTATTAATTTCAACGAACCTCCTGCGATCCATAGAAAACCCACAAACCTTCAGTAGACATTTTGCAGAGCAGGTGTAACCTACGATGTCTATTCCCTTTCCGTTCTCCCGCTTGTCCTGCATTCTTTCCCAAAAATAGGGACTTTTTTTAAATGCCGCGGGACGCGGGACAAATTGTTAAAAATCGGGACTGTCCCGCCAAAATCGGGACGTCTGGTCACGCTTATTACTTATTACGTCTTATAACTTTATTTATACTTTTTCAAATATTATAGCATTAAAGGAATTTAAAAAATATATGATTTGTATATCCATCCATAGTAATTCTGCCCGAAGGCAGGTCCTTCACTGAAATCATAGCATTTTCATGCTATGCTTGCAGCTTTACTAGGGAATTGTGTAGGTGTGGTAGCTTCCCGTTGCTTTCCACACCGGTGAAGGATGATGAGATGATGATGATATGATAATGATAAGGATGATGATGATGGCCATATGATTTCGGGGACCGTTTGGGCCTTAAAGTTTTCCTGACATTTGTCTTACAGGTGAGGAAAAACCCCGATAAAAACCTCACCCAGAAAAACTGCCCCGACCGGGGATTGAACCCGGGCCCCGCTGCGTGACAAGGCAGCACGCTACCTCGAGACTACAGCGGTGGACATGATTTGTATATATATGTTTAAAATTATTAAGAATCTATCTCACCATAACATGGCCTTAATTTTTAATAAAAATGTACATGATTATTATACTAGAGGTTGTACTTTATTGCACAAAGATACTAGTTTCTAAAAAAAAAAAGGTATAAAAGGGATTCGTTATGCATTAATCAACCATTAAAATAACTACTTACCTATTGAATATCAACATTTCACGAATGTCAAACATTTTTCTAATTGTATTAAAAAATATTTTTTCTCATGCTTTCTTAGTTAATTTTGTTAATTTTATTATTATTAATATTATCCTGTTTAAATATTGTATTTGTGTGTATATACCATGTTACACCGTCCCTGGAACAATTATCGTGGTTTCGTCTAAGAGATCGTAGAACTGTCCATTCCCTATCCCTTCTCTATAAAATACTTCACACATCATCGCCTAATTATTTATCACGCCGCTTCATCAGACTATCCGACACACATAATCTTGACACTCGATCCCATCATCATATTGTCCTTTATATCCCGCCTCATCAGACTGTATATTATTCATTATCTTTTACGGTGTCACTTACCAAAACATGAAATTCCCTTCCACCCTATGTCAGAGACTGTCAAACTATAACATCCTTCAAAAACAAACTAAAGAATTATTTAATAACAAACTGACTTATACACCTCACTGATAGTATTCTTTTAGCAATATTATATATTTAATTATTTATGTAAATAATATTAAGAATAACAAATATTTTTATTTGTTTTGTTTTAAATATTGTATAATCGTAAAATTAGTTTTCTATATCTCATTATTTTCCTGTTTTTTATATACACTAGACAGGGACAATTTAATATGTCTTGCTTGTATACATTTTATTATTAGTTTTAGTCTTAATTTTAACTAATATTAACTGGTTGTATTATAGATCGTAATATGTATATTAGATATTATCTTTTGATCAAATTTTTACTTAGTGTTTAATATTAGAGTTAATTAAGATTGTTATATTCTTATGTAATATATGTTTGTCCTGGTGAGTGGAAGAGAAGGCCACATGGCCTTAACTCCACCAGGCTAAATAAATCTTAAAATCTTAAAAAAATCTTAAATCTTATATATATTGTGCATCTATAGTAGTTTGTATTACTTAAACTTATGCCTGAATTTGTTTTCTTGTTTTTATTGTTAATTGTTTTATGGCCATTATTTTTTGTATATTGCCCCTTAACATGAGCAGTCTTGCTCTTTGGAGTCTTTGAAGAGATAAATAAATAATTAGCAATAAATGTGTTTATATATTGTATTGTTTTGTGATACTTCATACATAATATTATGAAATGAACGTCTTAAATAAATAATGTTTTCTAAATAATTCTAATTTATTTATACAATTACAGTACATACGAAAAAAAACACATATCATTGGAAAAAAAAACAAGCATCTCCTTTCAATGATTTTTTAAAATGATCCTTATGTTGTGGATCCCACAATAATTGCTTGCTTCTATAAATGTCAACAAGTTTTAACACGTTTTCCTCTGACCACTCCATACTCAAATAATAGGTGCGCACCGAAAGCAACGAACCTCTCAGGTACCCGTCCAAATCTAAACAGCGAACCATCAAAGTGTTCGTGGAAAAAACCGACAATGAGTGGATCGTGGTGAGAGACGCGCGCGCGGCGCGCGCGCCGTTCGCGCGCACCTTAAAACCCCGTCCAAATCTGACGAACATTGTGCGGCGCGCGCGCCGTTCGTGTTTGCGGCGCGCAGGTGTGTACGTACCTTTACGATCACACAGTGTGGTCAATACCTCCCATACGAGTACACAGAGAGGAACCAGTTGCTCTCATACGATCACACAGTGTGGCCAGTAGCTCCCATACGAGTACCAGAGAGGAGCCAGTTGCTCTCATACGATCACACAGTGTGGCCAGTAGCTCCCATACGAGTACACAGAGAGGAGCTAGTTGATCTCATACGATCACACAGTGTGGTCAATAGCTCCCATACGAGTACACAGAGAGGAGCCAGTTGCTCTCATACGATCACACAGTGTGGCCAGTAGCTCCCATACGAGTACACAGAGAGGAGTTAGTTGATCTCACACGATCACACAGTGTAGTCAATAGCTTCCATACGAGTACACAGAGAGGAACCAGTTGATGTCATACGATCATACAGTGTGGCCAGTAGATCCCATACGAGTACACAGAGAGGAGCCAGTTGCTCTCATACGATCACACAGTGTGGCCAGTAGCTCCCATACGAGTACACAGAGAGGAGCCAGTTGCTCTCATACGATCACACAGTGTGGTCAGTAGCTCCCATACGAGTACACAGAGAGGAGCCAGTTGCTCTCATACGCTCACACTGTGTGGTCAGTAGGTCCCATACGAGTATACAGAGAGGAGCCAGTTGCTCTTATACGATCACAGCTCCCTTACGGAAACAGAGTACACTAGTTTATCATATTACGAGTATTCAGAGGAGCCTGTTGCTCCCATATTATTACCTAAAAGTGTGAATCAATCTGTCTTACTTAAATATACTAGGGAAGTCTAGATTTGCTCAAGTGGTCTACAATATATCTTTAATTAGTTTATGAATATTGTGTTGTTCATAAGAGGTTAACATAATAAACCCTTTTTAATTAATTACACAACTCATTGTTACTGATCATCGAATTCCTTGTCCTTCACGCCGGTAGAACCCAGAAATAAGATTAATCTAAAACACGCCCTGAAGAGAACCTCGTGCGTGCCTACACAACTTGTTGACGTTTCCAAGCTACAACCTAAAAGCCAGAGCCTGTTAAGTAATCAATTCATTTGGCGTTTACTTGATGAAAATTCATATTTAAATATATAAAATAACAAAATTCATTGGTTTGTAATAATGTCTGAAGAAGGTACAAATACCGAAACAGCTTTTACGAATTTATATTGTAATAAATATGAAAATCATATAAAATCTTCAGTTTTATTTTTATTTAATTAAATTTATAGCCTGTTACTCTGGAGAAGGCGATGGGATGCAATGTGACTAAAACATCAAGCAAGAGGCTTCCTTACCTACTAATGACATTTATACAAGTTGTCATGACTGGTTACCATATCATCGATACATCCTCGTGTCATGAAGTGAACACAGAGTTTATAAAACACTAATAACACTTTGTAGGAAATTTTTACGAATAAAATGAAAAGACATCGAAAAAAACATTAAAATACATTAATAAAATTGCTAATTTTTTCTTGGTATGTAAAAGCAAATCAGAATGGTATCGGCGTGTTTAATTTCACCGTTAATTGCAATATTATTATCCTATTAATTTTATCTACTGCCACCTGGCGTGAAATGCTTGAAATATATTATAACAAAATTATACAGAATTATGGAAAATATCTATGTTCTCTAAATAAATCAACTAGTCTTTAAAATATTGATTTTTGCGTGAAATGTAAAGAGACGTTCACTCAATAATAACACAAGACAGTAATTTGCTGTTTATAGAGTGCGCCATTTCATTTTGTCAACGAGCTATCAAGGTCATTAGAGGAGCTATATTATCACGTAAGGAACAGGTGATAATGAGTTTCCAATAAATATTGCATGAATCATAATCGTGATTGGTCGAAGGACAACAACAATTCAATCATAATAGAGACTTCAATCATGAAATTGTTGATAGTTAGATTTCTGTTGAGTTTGCTAGAGAAACGTTCAAAAGTGTACTATCGACAAATAGTCATCAGACATCAGTAGGTTAGTTAAATAAGAGTGACAAATTATTGTAAGTTATTAATAAATAAATAATAGTTTAAAGAACTAAAACAACACGCTTAATTAGAAAACCGAACTAAAAAATTAAAAACAATTTTAATTTACAACACGCTTGGGATAAACGTGAAGTGGTCAACAAATAAATTATCTCTAACACATCTAGAATAAAACTAGAGTTATCTACAAAAAATAATTTTACCATCAAGAGCGTGGGGTGCTCTTTATCGATTATTATATTTGATAATGAACAGGTATTGGTAAAAATAAAGTCTCTAAGAAGAAAACGTAAACAATGTAAAAAGCACCCGACGCTTTTGATGGTAAAATTATTTTTTGTAGATAACTCCAAGACAAATTAGGTGAAGATCAAAATGGATTCAGACCAGGAAGGTCATGTGTTGACAATATATTTGCAATACAACAGTTAATTGAAAAACGGACTGCAGTTGGAGAAGAAACCCATTTGACAATGATAGATTAAGGAAAGCTTATGACTCAATTCCGAGGAACAAATTATGGGAAGTATTGGAGAAATACAATATTGACAGAAACCTAATAGAAATTATTAAACAAATCTATAAAGATAACTCCGCTTATGTTAAAATGGGAAATATAATGTCTAATCCTATAAAAGCTCAAAGGGATTGAAACAAGGGTGCAATTTTATTTAATATTTATGTAGAATTTATATTAACGAAATGGAAACAAAGCTGCAAAGGTATGGGGATCCCAATAGGCAACAGATTTTTGCTGACATTAAAATTTGCCGATGATCAACTGGTTTTAGCGCAAGACAAATTTGATATGGAATTCGTGATAAAAAGGTTGAAAAACACATATGAATCATGGGGTCTCACAGTAAATTTACAAAAAACAGAATATCTGGCAATAAATAGCAATGAAAGAGAAAATTTAATATTGGAAGAAGGAATGCAAATAAAGCCAGTGAAACAAACTAAATATTTGGGAATGATTATGGATAACATCGAAGGGATAGGCAAAGAGAACATAAAACATAGAATTGAATTGAGTAGCAAAATAATATCATCATTAAATTCCATATGGTGGGATAAGCATATTTGGAAATACAGAACAAAATATATTGGTAAAACATTGGTGGAATCTGTTGCAATGTACGGAAGTTAGGTATGGACAATCAATAAGTACTACAAGAATAGACTAATAGCTCTAGAAATGGATTATTTACGAAGAAGTGCCAGAAAGTCTAAATTAGAACGTGTCAAAAATAAGGAAATTAGAAACATAATGGAAGCAGAAGAATGCATAATTGAAAGAATTGAGGAGAAGGAATTAAAGTGGTTAGGACATGTTTTAAGAATGGAAAATGAGCGATGGCCGAAGCAACTATATGAATGGCATCCGAACAGAAAGAAGAAAAGAGGAAGACCAAGGTTAACATGGAAGGAAAACATGAAGACAGTAATGCAAGCTAGAGGGCTAAGCATCGAAGATGCCCAAGACCGTAGGCTTTGGAAGTTTGGCTCGGGAAGACGGCAGCAGCTCTAAAAACCCGAAGATAGATAGATAGAACTCTAGTTTTATTCTAGATGTATTGGAGATGATTTTTTTGTTTACCACTTTAATTTTATCCCAAGCTTGTTGGAAATTAAAATTATTTTAATTTTTTAGTTCGGTTTTCTAATATTGTTTTAGTTTTTTAAAACTATTATTTATATATATATTTTTAGTTTTAATATTTTACAGAATAAGATAAAAATATAAATATCTTTAAATTCGATACTATTGTAGTATGAGCTAAAAAACAAATCCTCCGAACCGGACAGCGACCTATGGTTTACTGAAGTTATATACCACTACAGTCTACCGCTCTACCAACCCTCTCTTATAACGATTGACTAAAAAGTTCATTTAAGTCCGCAACCTATTATGCCGGTTTTTATTTTTTTATTTTCTGATGATCCTGGCCAAGATCTGAGAAAAAAATTATAAAAATTATTGTATTGTCATTGGTCCTTTACAAGTATATAAAGTTTCAAGTCGATCCAAAGTTTTGAAGTGGGTGAAAATCGTATTCAAAAATTCCATTACATAGATACACAGGCACTTCTTTGATATCCTGATGATCCTGGCCAAGATCTGAGAAAAAAAATATATAAAAATTATTGTATTGTCACTGGTCCTTTACAAGTATACAAAGTTTCAAGTCGATACAATATTCTGAAGTGGGTGAAAATCGTGTTCAAAGATTCTGTTACATAGATACACAGACGCGTTTTTTGATGTCCTGATGATCCTGGCCAGGATTTTAGAGAAAGTTAGGAAATTATTGTATTGTCGTTGGTCCTTTGCAAGTATACAAAGTTTCAAGACGATCGAATGTTTTGAAGTGGGTGAAAATCGTGTTGAAAGGTACAGGTCAAGCTAATATAAAGCGTGTAGAAAGTCACCAATCTGTTAAATTGTTAATAAGTTAATTATATAATTTCATTCCATTAACCTAAGTTTAACTTCTTACCTTATAGATATACTACATGCCACCCGGGCGTTACAGTGGGATGATCTCTGGGGAAAGATTTAAACTACGAATCATACATATACTTTTTTGACCACAGAAGGACAAGGAGGGTATTACTGAATGAATGATCAGTTCAATGCAAAGACCTCCTTCGAGACAACACAACATTAAGACAAAACACACCATTCACGCCTCTTCTGTTTGTTTTAGGTCCATGACCTTTTCCATCCAGAATTAAGAGTCCTTTCATTTTTTTTTTTTTTTTTTTTTTGCTTTCCAGGTGTCCTTCTCCCATCCTCTGGTAACTTATCTCTTGCTATTCTTTCAATCCAGTCTGGTGTCATGCTGGATAATATGTTATTTCCATTCAAGTCTTCTTTTTTTATACTCATTCGTCTGTTGTCAGAATATTCAGCTGTATTTTTATTTCTTCATTTGTAACTTGATCTTTCCCTGATTTACTATAAACTTCCTCAGAATGTTTATTTCGTTTGTTTCTTCTATTTTTTTGTTTTTGTTTTCGGAGGCACATTCACATTAAGTACAGAGAATTTGGTGACGATGAGTATGATAGCCAGATGATGTTCGGGTACCGTCTGGGCCTTAGAGTCTCCTGACATATGCCTTACACGTGAAGAAAAATTTCGAAAAAGAAATCATCCAGGAAGCTTGTCCCAACTGGGGATCGAATTCGGGCGATGCTACCCCGAGACTAAGCAGAAGACGTGAAATATATAGAAAGCTGGCAAATAGTTATCAACCTACTCCTCAGATACATATTTCCCAAATTAAAAAAGGGATTATAATAGAACTAGAAAATTCATTAACTTCTTCTTCTTCCTTTCATGGTTTAGGCTGAACGGCCTGTACTGGCCTCATTGTATCTCTATCTTGGTCGTTCACGATCTAGCTCTACTCTTGGTTTATATGACAATTATTTTCGGTATTTTCTTATCGTTCATTCTTTCCAAACGTTCTTTCCATTTATGTGTAAATCCGACTATTTTTTATTTATTGCAAATATATTTAATTTATTTCTAATTTGTTTGATTTTTCATTTTATGTATTTTTGTTCATCCCAATAATGATCTAAAAATCTCATTTCCGGTGCCAGAAGACGGCTATAGTCCTTTTTGTTTATCGTCAGGGACTCGCTGCCATATGTTAAAGCAGGCACTCAGAAGTCCCATTAACTCATTTAATATCAGGTAAATAGAATCAGATATGTGTGAATTACAGAATTAAGACACGTATATGGCAAGTATAGAATTTATTTAACATACTGTAAGTAGTAATGCGTTACATCAAAATGAAATATGAAATCTACAATGTAACATATATTAATATAATGAATATATTAGTGTATACGGAATAGATTAGATTAGATTTATTTAGCCTGGTGGAGTTAAGGCCATGTGGCCTTCTCTTCCACTCACCAGGACAAACATATATTACATCAGAATATAACAATCTTAATTAACTCTAATATTAAACACTAAGTAAAAATTTGCTCAAAAGATAATATCTAATATATTACGATCTATAATACAACCAGTTAATATTAGTACAAATTAAGACTAAAACTAATAATAAAATGTATACAAGCAAGACATATTAAATTGTCCCTGTCTAGTGTGTATAAAAAACAAAGGAAAATAATGAGATATAGAAAACTAATTTTACGATTATACAGTATTTAAAACAAAACAAATAAAAATATTTGTTATTCTTAATATTATTTTCATAAATAATTAAATATATTAATATTGCTAAAAGAATACTATAAATATAAGTAAATCATTAATAAAAATTATAGGTCATTAATATCATTTGGGGTGTGTGTGAAATATCCTTGACAGACTCTAAGCCATTTTTGGAGCTCTTAAATAAATAAATAAATTTAAATGAACATTTCTTTGTCCTTTATAAAGTTCTAAACCACTCAACCGAACTTCATGGGAATTTTGTGAATACTGGTTTTCAGGTACCGGTACGGCTATTTTTAGCCTCTATCTATTCTGAAAAACCATTAGATATAGCAGTTCACCTGAAACGAAAATATAAATAACGCTAAAACGTTGCAATTTTCAATGTTTCACAACGAAACTCAGTTATGCTATTAAAATAAATTGAGGAAGGTATTAACGAAAAAATCAGCTAAATCCAACCATCTGAAGTGGGAGTTTACCTCAAATGGAAAATCCAACATTATTGTATATCTACTCGCATTAAGTTAGATACCAATTAAATATACTTTTAGTTGTATAATAGTATAACTTAATATAGTTGGGAAGTGTTTTTACGGAATCGAGGAAAATATTTAAAACCCGAGCGATAGCGAGACTTTTAATTTCCGAGATTCTGTAAAATACTTCACAAACGTGCGTGGTACATTATTTCTTTGCACGATGGTGTTTTCAAAATAATAAATAATAATAAATTAATAACATCTTTGTTGGAAATATTTGCGTTCATTATAAATAATTGACTAACGTTAACAGTGTGGGTAATGTTTATCAGTTGAAACAACAGAAGACCGTGAGATCAATTAGTGATAAAATAACAGGAGGTTCTGATACGAATTAGTGATAAAATAGCGGCAAGTACGTATTTTTATATTGTTTGAAGTATAGTTCAGTTCATTTAAAATGCAGTGATTTCTTTGGTATAATGTAAATTAACACTACTTTTTGGATATTTTTATACATACATTGTATATAGTATACATAGAGGGTAGTCGTTTTACTTCCCACACGCGTGTTTGTAATATGTAATATTACAGTATAGTTATTTAGGTTGGCAACCCCGAAATGTAGGAAGTTGAACTTTCAATCACAGTCTCCATTGCTGTAAGTAATGACAAAACGCACTAACGCGCAAAAATATATTTAATTTTCAGACACACGGAGTATCTAAAAATATTTACGATATAAACTTATAACTATTTTTCATTTTACTTATTCAACTATAAATAAAAAGGATTTTTAATTTATTTGAAGTAGCAGCGCACGCCGGGTATTATCTAGTTAATTATACAGCACGCATTAGTGGAAGAGTGAGAAATAGTAATGAGGGTTGCTTGTGTTTGTTAAAATTCCTCAGAGGGTGATACGGGTTGAAAGGTTGTAATGCCATTCCTGTGGGTGAGTGGGTTTGTGCGCCCCAGTTCTGTCGTGTTAACCTCAGTTCCGATATCTGGTTTGGTTGAGGTTATATTAGCGGTGCCCCGTGTAGATATTTTACTTTCCTAACGACGCAACGTTCAAACTCAGTACTGCGCGCTCCAATTAGTAATAAATTATAATCTTGTGCAGGTTTACAATATATTGTTACGGTACTTCTTCCTGTGACCAGTTCCACACTTTATTTCTTTACCTCCTGATGTGGGATGTGGCTAGAGCTGTGGATTCTCTACTCAGGGGCCAGAGGATAGTATACAGGAGACGCTACATGAAAAAATGTGAATATTATTAAAATGTATTCCAAATTTGAATATCCAAGCAGACTAAGTCAATTTCGGTGGTAACATTGTTCGATGTAAATCAATTCTTATTAAATATCATTGATTACACTGGTCAAAATGAATTTTGTCTCATGAGTACCAATAGTTGTACTTAATGCAGTTTTGTATCGTGTTTTCAAACATGTATTCGGAAATTCTCCATCACCCACACTTTTTTTAATTCAATTTCAATTAATGCATTTAAATAATTATTTTTAATAAATGCTTTTACGTAATTTTTGTCCATTGTAAAATAAAACCAAATGAGCTAACTCAAATGATTTCAGCTATGGAAAAGAAATATCAAGGCAAATGGAAACCTAATATGCTGGCCGATTATTGTTGGCCCGTCACGAGGGATGCTCCACAGGCGAAATACAGCGTAAAATCGTAATTTCTTACTTTCTAGGTGAGTCCGAATGTTCGAATATTTAGTTACGAATGTAGAAAATATTGAAGTGTTTGAAATTATAAATGCCTGTCTCTCGGAAACCTTGCATGACGGAGAAAAGCCGATATCATATTTGAATTTAGGAGTAAAATTACTACCAGAATCACATATTTTTCTTTCTGAGACAAAAACAAAATTTATTTTTTTGTTGTTCAGTGTTATTTTCGTTTAAATATAAAATATTCGCTTTTCTCAATCATTGAATCGAATATATTATTAAGTTTTAATTGATGAGCTATTTTTGCTTCCACTCAGAATAAAAGTGGACACCAGAATAAGTTAAATATATTATATAAAGTTCATTATTACATCAATTACATTATTTAGAATTTATATTGTTTAATAATTCTATTTAATATAAAGTTAAATTCGGTTGGTCATATAAGAAAGATAAGTGCTTTTAATTTCAATCATAATTTAGTTTATTTTTATTTATGAGAGTATAAAACTATTCAGATTTTATTTTAAAGTTCAATAGAAATACACTGTGTCCACACATATAGTATCATACTTTAAACTACTACTATTACGCTTTGGATAATCGTATCTAAATGATATTGGTGACAATCAAAAGAGAAACTCAAAACGTTTTTGCTATACCTCATAGACATTGTATGTAGCCCGCTCGAGTGACGCTGCAGACATCTACATTTAACCTGTCTGCTAAATATCCAACAATGAACGCATATCGACCATAAACAATATTAAATTTAGTTTAGTTTCTGTATTGTTATCCATTATTCTCCATTGTTAACATGCACAAAACGTTTTGAGTTTATCTTTTGACTGTCACCAATTTCATTTAGATACGATTATCCAAAGCGACGTAGTAGTAGTTTAAAGTATGGTACTATATTTGTGCACACGTTGTATTTTAGAATTTTGACAAGAGTGAGTTAAGATAATTTTAAAAGCATTATTAACCATTTTTTTACCTAACAAAATATCATTCTTATTATTATTATGACTTTTTATTAAACAATAACTGACAGTGAAATGTTTAGGTTTTTATTTAAAGTTAAAATTCGAGTACAGAAAGAATATTAAAACACAAAATTATTTATTAACTTTAACCTTAAAACCGCAACGTGCACATCTTGGAGCAAACTCCACAACATGGGGCCACCCATGACCGTATATTAAATAATTATTTTAAGACATTTAATTATTTTTATTTAACCTAACATAATCAAACAACATACATATCTGTATACAATAAGTTTTAAAAAATTAAAAATTAATCTCAATGTGAAACGATATGATTATAGGGGACTTTAACTAAAAACGTGTTTTTTTCCTTTGTTTGGATATTAAACATTTCCTATTCAATTTTTTAGTCTATTGCTTACTTCTTCACATTATTTACGTGGAAATGAATAAATAACACATGTATTAGACCAATAAGTTATAGAACGAAAAATAAAAATGTTAATATCAAACATTATTTTTAACTCAGTTCTGTTATTAAAAAAATATGATTTTTCTCACTTTTTGATATTACACATTTTTGTACTACATGTAATTCATGTCTTACGGCTTGTAATCTTCACAAACACTACTTCTGTTACCTGCACACAGACTTCATGAGTACAAACGCAACATGCTACACCTTTCTGGTCCTTGGTTCGAGGACAGAAAGCACATCTTCCAGCTGGTGCCGTGATTTGAGTTTCCTCCACTTCACAACCGAGTACTTAGCGAATGTTGCTCCTTAGTTGCCTTGGGAGTCTCTGTTTACTATTCTGAGCCTCACATGCTTTTCACAGTCCTAAGGCAATATTTGTTTTTAGGAAATCAAAGCGCTTGATAAATTTTCAATGTTTAGAATTGCATCTAACGATGACGATGTAATCATAATACAGAAAAATGAAGACGACTTACAGAAATCAATGCATGCATTAAATGAAATATGTAAATTATACGATCTAAAAATTTCTGTAAGGAAAACGAAGACCATGGCTTTTAGAGGAAGAGATCCAGTGAGAACCAAAATTATTTTAGAAAATCAAAGTATAGAACAGGTGTCTAGTTTCAAATATTTGGGCTGTGATGTTGGCTACAATGTGGAAAGAGATATTGACTCCAAAATAAATAAATTTCAGACGTGTGTGGAACAATACAGAGAACATTCAAAAATAAAATTAGAAAAGAAACCAAGATAAAAATGTATAATGTTATGGCGGTTCCCACAATATTGTATGGATGTGAAACTTGGGCTCCAGTGAAAAGACAGAAGGATAGAATACAGACGGCAGAGATGCGGTTCCTAAGACAAGTAAAAGGATGTACAAGACTTGATAGAATAAGAAATGAGGATATAAGAGAAGAATTGAAAGTACAGCCTTTGTTGGATAAAGTCACGAATTACAGACAGAAATGGATTGATCACATGGATGGAATGAGCAAGGAGAGATATCCATTGTTAGCCAGAAATTATCAAGCAAGAGGAAGGCGTGATGTTGGAAGACCTAGAAGACGTTGGGCTGATGCAATATGAAGTCGGAACGGGCAATTGCCTAATCCTTGGAGTGATGATGATGATGATGATCTAAATATTACATATGCATTTATTGTTGCTGCATCCAACACCTCATAGAAAATTCGTAAGGGCTATCTTCTAGTTTTCCTAGCTGCAGTGATTCAATGAGAAAGCTAATCAAACTGATCAACTCCTCCCTTCGTTCTATTATAGAAGAGAATCAACTAAATAAAACAAATCAATGAAGGCAGATATTTCAGCCTTGTTAGTTAGTATTAGGTAATGATGAGAGTACGCGAGCTTTTTGTCTCTCTATTTCTTCATTTGTGTGAGCTGCAATTTTCTCCACACTAGAATCAGGGAAGAATAAAAATCAAATATATTTTTTCGTTGTCTATTTTTTACTATTTTTTCCTTTCGATCAAGGAAATTGATTCACTATATTTTTCTGAAGCTTCCTGCTTGTCTTAGCATGAAAAGGTTTAGTGAATCATCAACTTCTTCTTCTTCTTCTTCATCCGAATGCAGTATTGGGTGATGATGCCCGTTCTGCGACTATAAAAACTGATCTTTCCATCGGTTGAAGGGTCTTCCGAGGTCTCTTTTGCCTTTAGGGTTGAGGTGGTAAATCATCTTTGGTAAACGGGAATTTGACATTCTCTGGACGTGTCGGAACCATTTAATCTGATAATTTTGTATATGTTCAGGTTTAGTGAATCATTTTAGCCATAAATGACTTTCATACTGGTATTTAATATATCCTCAGAGCCCCCATCAAATCCGTCTTCATCATCTCCTCTGCCTCAGTATCATTCCCATCCTCACTAACTAGTTTTTCAAAATCTTAAAATTCCCCGTTACTACACTATTTATCTGCATCCAACATACATGCAGCTTCTTTTCCAGTCAATCGCCATTTATATTCAACCATAATTGTTTAATTTTCACTACAGAACACTCTCCTACAAAAAGCTAATATTATAAAAACTATACACTAACCATAACGTGCGGTCATATGTGACCCAAAAGCCTATAAATCTGATTTTAAATAGGAAGGCAAAATAATACAACCGCTCCTTCTAAGAACTCGTCAAGCACTGAAGGTGCTAGAAATGACAGCTTTCTTTACCGTTGCATTTCATGTGTAGAATGAAATTAGTATTCGCCGGGTCACCCGTGACCCCACGATGTGGTTTTAGGGTCAATTTTATTATTTAGGCAACATTAAAATCCTGTTTTACTCCAAGTCTCTCTAAGATGCAGTCTCGTTCTTATTAGGAAATTCTGAAGGAAGGTTATTCTCATGAAAATATTTTTGAAAACTTTTTTTCAGATCTTCATCGTTCATATCTAGTACACACCCAAGATATTAATGACAAATATATATATATATATATATATATATATATATATATATATATATTCCGCTTCAGGCATTAATTTTTCCTTTCGTCACTTATTTGGCTTTCATTGCTTAATGAAAAAATACTGCCACTGTTATAAATTACCAATATTCTCATTAAAATACTTTCTTGTTTTAGAAGCTGAAAGATGGCAGTGCTGACGTTTCCAGCTGCATCTTATGATTTGAGAATTATACATAAGGAAAGAAAATTGTTTACACTTGGATACCTGGATAGTGTAGCGGATATCGCACTAACAAATAGAGTTTGATGTCACGGTTTCAAATCCCGGTTCAGGCATTAATGTTTCTTGTCGTGGCATATATATATATATATATATATATATATGTGTGTGTGTGTGTGTTATATTGCAGATTTTCGCGGATATAAGTATGAATAAGAAAGTTTTCTTGGGAAAGGAATGATTCCTTGATAACGGCCTGTGGAATCATGCCGAAACGTCGGAGTCAGTGGCCAGGGGCCGAACTTAAATCCAAGACGCGGAAAACCCAAGAAAACTTTCTTATTCATATATATATATATATATATATATATGATATAAAAATAAAAATGAATGCTTGAGTCGGGATTTGAACCCAAGTCTCTAAACTAGTTTAAACAGTTTAGAGACTCGGGTTCAAATCCCGACTCAAGTATTCATTTTTCTTTTCATATCATATTTGCCTTCATTGTCAAATGTCAAAAATATGGTTATAACATCTAAATATATATATATGGTCGGCCGCGGTGGTCTATTGGTTATGTTCCTTGCCTCTAGTTCCGAGGGTCGCGGCTTCAAACCGGTCGGGGTCGATGCAATTTTAGAGTCGAAACATTCAAGGAAGAAGTTCTCCGGGAGGGACTTTAGGCCGTGAGTCTTGAGTCTGAAGATTATCGGGCATGTGAAAGAACAGCAATCCTGAATAAAAGGCATCTGAACAAAATTAAACGACTTTCATCCATCCATGTAATTTCTTAGTGTCTACCAGATCTCTCACATATGTAGCTAAAGAAGCGTAATTAAATTAGATCGGTTAAGAAGCTCCCACTAGGGAGCACTAATATCTCCACGCGGGACGAATGGGGTTTGTATATATATATATATATATATATATATACACATAATGTGTGTATGTGTGTGTGTCTGTCCGTGCGTGTGCGTTAACGCTCTAGCGGCCGCAGTTTTTGTTTAATCGAAATGAAACTTGGCATTTACTGATTGATAAAAGATTAAGGTCGAGTTCGTTAACCAGCAAAATTTGACTATTAGTTACAGGAGTTCACCTCAAACAAAATTTTAAAATGCTCTGTAGGTCACATATTTTGAAGTTTCACAACAAAACTCAGTATGTCGTATTAAAATAAGCTGAAGTAGATATCGGTCCCTAAAGGCTAGAGAATGACTGGGGCAGATCTGAGGATGAGCTCTCAGACTCTCCAAAATGCTCCAAAATATAGCCTCTCTCTACTAAACCCTTCCATCTATCTTCACGTGGTGGGACTGTTTTTATTGAAGATTGAGGGTTGAATGGCGAGTTTCTGGCACCATAAAACCAGATGCTCGAGGCGGACAGAGCTCTGTAGCCTTTTAAGGTAGTCTAAGAGAAAGACAACTCCAAAATTAAACTCTGGTCCTGCAGGTTGCGCTGGTAACCCACTCGAGTAAAAAAAAAAAATACTCAGAAGTCTCAAGTGCGAATATGAAACCCGGACAGATTTAATGGATGCAACTTAAGCAATTAAAAGGCTTAGATGGAAAGAACATTTAGACAGAATGGACAATACAAGATAGTCCAAACCGATCATCACCTACAAACCGCATGGAACAAGATCTTTGGGGCGGCCAAGGAAACGATGGACTTGAGACCGGAACAGGTCGCATTGACCTAATTCTGGAAAGGAAGAAGAAGAAGAAGAAGGTATCCTCTAAAAATCAGGAAAATCTGATCGCTAGAAATGGGGGTTCACCTGAAACGCAAAATCAAATATTGACTCTAGCAATTATGTAAGTTTCGTGCGCAGAATATACCACATCATTTAATTACCCTTAAACTGATAAGTTATCTATAAGATACACTGGTTTCATTTAATTTTTAATAAGGTAATGGAAAAATGAATAGGTAGATTATGTTTAAATTGGTGTCAAATTATACAATAATATGTAAATAGGTAATAACTTACTGTGGTGCATAATTTTTTTTCTCTGCAGTCCGACATTTATTAATAAGCTAGCATCAGAAATTCAGTTTCTCCAATTTAACAATGTAATTATTTATTCCGTAAACCAGCAAAATGAGGCCATAATTTCGTCTTGCTGACGAATTCGCGTAGTTTACTCAGTTCCTGCGTGAAAGACATTCTACTTTCTGAAACGAGATCTAAATGCTGATTTCAGCAACAATATTGTTTGTTAATTTCTCTTATTGATCAGGAAACTATTCCTCAACATATAAACCAGATGAAGTATGGCTTGGCCGAGTCGAATAAAGTGAAATTTATATTAATAATGATAACAATGATAATAATAATAATAATAATAATAATAATAATAATAATAATAATAAACAAGCTGTAAGCAGTAGAAATGGATCATTGGAGGCGGTCGACAATAATTTAAAGAAGGGATAAAGTCAAAAACAGCACAATAAGGGAATTTGGGCAAGTTCAAACAAAAATAAATAAATAAATAAATAAATAAATAAAATATATATATCAAATATATAAAAATCAATGATGATCTTGAAGAAGATTTTCGGGCTATAGGCCGTGGTCGTGAGGCTTGTAGTTCCCCGACGTTTCGCCAGAGACTGCGTCCTCATGAGGATGCCAGGCGCAGTCTCTGGCGAAACGTCGGAGAACTATAAGCCTCACGACCACGGCCTACAGCCCGAAAATCTTCATCAAGATTATCATAAGTAATGCCACGAGTGATTTCCAAATTATCGATAAATTCACGACTCACGAAGTGAGGAGTGAATTCATCTAGATAATTTGGAAATCAAGAGTGGCATTTGTTAGGACTATTTAACGAATAAAATTAAGCTGTTTACTCACAAATCATTATTTAACTATGGTTATTTTAAAATATTTATATATTTAATGTAAACGGCGATGTTGGAAAACAAATGAGAAACGATAGGTACGCTTCTATTGCTTCTTTTGTTTATCACTGCAACCAGATCATACTATTTATTGCCAAAGGAACGCAATATTGTAAGGAGGAGCTTTCTTTAATATGGTAATTATAACACTGATAAATATTTGGTGAAACACGACTCTGATTGGTTGTAAAACAGAAATCATTAAAACGTGATTGGTCATTGACTCCCATTTGGGGCATGAGTTAAATAGTCATAGCAACTCCTGCCGTGAAAGTCTACGTGAATACATAAAAATCAATGTTTGTTTGTTCGTATAATATGCGCGGCCATATCGTTAGTCCGATTTTGATGGGGTTTTTTTGCAAAATGTTCAGGAGATTCCCGAGATGAACATAGGCTATAAGGGAGTTGTAATACTCAACCCCTTCGCTCATAAAAATCACCCTTTGTAGTGAAAAACGTAAAATAAAGTCCCTATGTTGACATTTAAATGGCTTACGCTGCCTAAACCATAACAAATACACCAAATTAATGTACGGGGAATTGAATATCTCAAAACACTCTACAAAAAAGTCCACGACAGCATATGTTTATCTTTTACGGATAACTCACAATAACCATTCTTCTTTTTCATTGATGCCAAGACGATCGGGGTAAGCTAATTCCCGGGCAAGCATAGGAGCTCTATGCTGGTGGTAAATACACATTAACATTATTTAGGAGTAGCAGCGTACGCCGGGTATTAGATAGTATATATATTAGAAAAAAATAGAAGAAAAACGTTTGAAATGGTATGGACACCTCATAATAATGGAAGAAGATAGAATACTAAAGATGATTTTTTATTGCAAAGCTAATGTAAATAGTATAAAAAGAAGACCTAGGGAACGTTGGATAGATGGAATGAAGAGAAGTATGGAAACTAGAGATTTGAGGGAAGTTGACTGTAACCTCTGGCGACAAATCGCTTTGGGTTGAAGGAGAAACACTGTATTGTGGAATATTCCTAATATAAATAATAATAATAATTGTATTTCCTGAATTATTAAAATAATTTGCGTTAAACACGCGAAAGGTGATAAAATATTGTAGAATATACTTTACAAAATACGTTTCAGTAACTCATGGGTTTTGAAACACTTCCCTAACTAACTCACTGGCACTATCGAAACCGTAGGTTTATGAGCACGCGGACATAAGCTCTCCATACATCCATATCCTGAGCTAATGTTTTCCAATCATTCCCTTATAATCTACTTCCTTCAAATCACAGTTAATGTTATTCTCCCACAACACTCCCTTCGGTTATGCATTAATTTGCCACTGCTCGTTACAAAAGCTTTACTTCTGCAACTTCGATCGTAAATATCTAACTTTCGTTCTCCCAAAGAACTAATTTAAAAGCGGTACTTCCTTTACCCTTAAATTGGCAAAGCACAAATTTCTTCTTTTAGTTATTTGAATGTGGCGGACCGCAGAGAAAACGGAATCTTATGTAACTGTTATTATTAGGTATGTTGTATAATTAGACACACATTTAAGTGGGTTCTTTTTGTTCGTTTTCTTCTGATTTATGTAAAATATTAAATTAATTAAACCTACTGATGTATCCAAAAGGATACGTTACGAATTTAAGGGTTAAACAAGTGCATCCACGCTCCATGCTGACACACACCTGTATATTATGCTGTTTTATCACCACACCCTGAATGGTTAATATGGGATATTTTTCACTAAACTGTTTGAAAAAAACTTAAAATAGTCTCTTTCTCTCTGCTTTTAAAGGCTTTTCTTTTCGTACAGAAGCGACCATTTTGAAACAATTGAAATTCCAACATTTTTTGCATTGGGCATGCATGAGGATAAAGAAATGGTTAATTAATCGAATTGTAATTATATAAAATTTTAAGATTCTTTCATTCAACTTGTATAGTCATGTGCAAGAAAATATATTGTGGTGCGTTTTAATAACGACACTTCAATTTTGCGGGTAATACAAGAAAGTGATCGAATCGAAAGACCAGCTCAAAGCACCGAAGTGTCTGGGCTGTCATTTAAGAGACCGAGAAATTTTCGTCTCCCTCTCATAAGTAATGTCACGAGTGATTTCCAAAACATCGATAAATTAATGAGTCACGAAGTGTTTTGTCTTGGTGTGAATAGTTAGTCGTCCAGGGGTGTATCGCATGGATACCTCCTTCTTGTTTCCTCCTCAGATTCGTTCCAAGTTGTATGGTGAAATTTTAAAGCTGTGGACCACCAGGGCAGGTGATATTTCTTCCGTGTGAGTCTCAAGTGTATTGAATCTTTTTCTTGTCTCTAATAGTATATGTTTTTTCTTGCGTTTGTGTTTTTGGCCGTGTGTCGAGTAGGTGGCAGGAAGAATCCCTCTTCATCCAAGCCCATGGTGATGTCCTGGCGTCTTGAGAAGGCTTCCACGATGTCAGATCATCCACGATATCAGCAAAGTGATGACTAGCGTCTCTCTAGCAACATATTATATAGGTTATTTAACTCATGTCCCAAATGGTAGTCAATGACCAATCATGTTTCAATGAATTTTGTTTTACAGCCAATGACAGTTGGGTTCCACTTCACTCTTTATCGATTTCTGTTTATCAGCTCTTGCTCTTCTGATAAAGAAAGCTCCTCCTTTTTAATATTCTGAACAGACCAGAGCATTATTTTTCTCCAACAAATACATAGACTATAGCAAATAATGAACAGATTCCTTGATTTTACTGAGTTTAGTAAAAAAATAAATGAATAACCGATAATGTTGATTATGATACAGGCCCTACAGTTTGAGGTGTTTCATTATTTATCCACTAGGATGCATTCTTATTAATATTGCGATCCTCTATGGCAATAAATAATATGATCAAGTAGTAGTGAATATACATAACCTCACATTTCTGATTTGTTTTTAAACATCGTCCATACACGCATGACGATTCAGTTTTTGTTTTTGAGAGCGAGAAACGAAAATTAAATTAAGGCAAACTGTCGTGAGCGGATTCATGTAAGATAAATGTGTGTGAAATAAAGTTAGATTCAATATCAATTGGTGTTACTAATTGTGATTAAGAGTTTACTGATAATTCGTAAAAGTAAATAAAGTGATTTGTGAGATTTTACTCTAAATACATATGGGTTAGAGAACATATGGGTCCATTTAAAGAAAACGAACCTAGAAAAATTAGAGAAACTAAAAGCCACATACCTAAAAAGGGTGCTCTGTCTCTCCAGATACACGCCCTCACGACTTGTATATGAACTCTCCAGAGAACCATTCTACATAGAAGAGCTGAGGCTAAATTTCCTACTACCAGTGACACCAGCTTACCAGGACCTCCTGCAAGAACTCCACGAGAAGAAACGCAAAATATGGGAAGAATTCTGTATTACTGACGCCATGACACACCGTGAATGGACTCAGGGAGGATATGAATTGCGCCACACAGTGACCAGACTCGCTGTGCATGGATTTCACCACAAGCTGTGCAGCAACCAGAGATTCCACGAGCCCAGCCCAGATTGCATGTGTGCAAGATGTGGCGAACAGTGCGAGAAATATCATGTGTTAAACTGTAGGATGAGATCAGAATCATTGTCGAAACTCTGCAGTGACTGAGAACAATGTTCTTTGCACGTTGTGCGCATTTCTTATTTTATTATTATTTACGTGAAGTACGTGAACACAAACCCGACCTCATCTGCTACAATATTGTAATTTTTATTTTCTTTATTTCAACTATTAGACAGCGAACTATATTTTCTATCACACTCAAAGGTAAACCGTTATTCGTCGAATGATAATGGAGTCATACATCAGCTCTGTTTACAGTACAACTGGATCTTAGTATATCGCCAGTTAGTTAGTATGTATGTAACACCGGGCGAGAATCCCGTGTTATTATATGAATCAGATATATGCAGTTGGTGTAACGTTTGATTGTGATAACAAGATGCTCCGAGAGCAATGTAAATATTTACACACACCGCATTGTCAGTCAGTTTGAGTTGTGTTAGCAAATATCCAAACATGAATAACCTCTGATATGTTAATTAACTAATCCGATGATAAAATACAGAATGCTTCATAAAAATCTCAACTAACATATATTACTGACAAATAGGGTAGCTAATCGTTCTAGGAACTGTGTATGTAATTTTATAATATTTTATGACTCAGTGGCGGTTCACGACCAAAATTACTAGTGAAGTGTTTCAGAACTGCGTAATTTTTTAGCTAATTGTTCTAGGAACTGTGTATGCAATTTCAGAATATTTTAATCTTTCACATCACCAGTGGCGGTTCGCGACATAAACTACTAGTGAAGTCCTTTCTCAACTCCGTGATACTTAATTTTCACTCAAAAAATCAACAGTAATCTAACAAAGTCGCGTGTGATTTTGTCTAATTAAAAACTCTACCTCGCGTTGGATTTTGACTGACTATTTAGCGAATAATAAAACATCAGAGGCTAAAACTAATTATAATGTTTAATATTTACCAAATAGTCCACCGCTGTGGTCTCGAGGTAGCGTGCTGCCTTGTCACGCAGCGGGCCCGGGTTCGATCCCCGATCGGGGCAGTTTTTCTGGGTGAGGTTTTTATCGGGGTTTTTCCTCACCTGTAAGACAAATGTCAGGAAAACTTTAAGGCCCAAACGGTCCCCGAAATCATATGGCCATTATCATTCTGATCATTATCATCATCATCCTTCACCGGTGTGGAAAACAACGGGAAGCTACCACACCTACGATTCTCTAGTAAAGCTGCAAGCATAGCATGAAAATGCTATGATTGCAGTGAAGGACCTGCCTTCGGGCAGAATTACTATGGATGGATGGATTTACCAAATGTGAGGTTATTTATTCCGATCTTTCTTCCGGCCTATTTCTAAGCCGGCTGTATAGTTATAAATAGCATAAATTTTCTTTCGAATTTCTTTAAGCTTGAGAAAAATCAATAACAGTTGATTGTATTAGAAATAACTATTGAAATAATGCAGATTCATTACACAACATTTAATCTTATTTTAGAGCAACAGAACCTTTTTTTATTGGTAATTTTTAAGTTGTTTTCTTTTGTAATTTCTCTCTGTACCATATCGATCGTAAATTATTGAATCGATATCCTTGTCAAAGAAGTTAATTTGCTGAGATATCTCCCATTACGAACAGAAAGAGGCAAAATTATCATAAGTAATCCTACGAGTGATTTCCAAATTATCGATAAATTCACGACTCACGAAGTGAGGAGTGAATTTGTGTAGAGAATTTGGAAATCAAGAGTGGCATTTGTTAGGACTATTTAACGAATAAAATTAAGCTGTTTACTCACAAATAATTATTTAAATATAGTTATTTTAAAATATTTATATATTTAATGTAAACGGTGATGTTTGAAAACAAATGAGAAACGATCGGTTGCATCATTTGCTTCTTTTGTTCGTCACTGCAACCAGACCATATTATTGATTGCCAAAGGAACGCAATATTGTTAGAATGCATTCTAGTGGAGAAAACATGAAACATATCATGTATATTATTTCATTTCTGATGTCCTATAATGTAAATATGACAATTCTATTTTTCTGGGAAAAGTACATTTAAGAAAGTGTAAACATTGGTTTATTTTTTTGGTGGTATAATCAATTGCTACAAATGTTTTTATATTAACTCCAGCATGCGGTATGTGTTGACATTCATGCACTATATATACAATCTGGTAGCCGTATTTCTTAGTGAGTCAGTCACTGCAAAATAATGCTATGGCCTATTCAGAATGTTAAAAAAGAGGTGCTTTCTTTATTAAGATAAACTTTAGTATGTAAATTCTTGCGAAACACGACTGAGATTGGTTGTAAATAAAAAAATCATTGTAACGTGATTGGTCATTGACTCCCATTTGGGGCATAAGTTAAATAGTCAACAAGAAGAGACAAAATTAACGGTCTATGTGTAAATAGTTATTAGAATAAGTAAGGTGAAAAAAGTAGATTTGCCCGAATAATTTATTTCTATTACACACATTCATTTCTTTGTCACGGTAAGGACTTTTCTATAATTATAGTCACTAATGGGCTTTATATCTAGTGTGGAAATAATATAAGTGCGCAGATTTTAAGTACGTATATCTTGGGTAGAATAAAAAAAGTTTTATTAACATTTTGGTGTCAAATAAATACCCTTCTTTAAAAACAATGTTCTCCCCTAAACGTTAAATGCCGTCTAACTCAACAAATATTTTCCGTTCGGGTCTAATGTTTAATAATATAATTAAAGGCGAAAACATGAAAGATTTGTTCCTTTGCAGTTCTGCAATAAAATTGATAGTTTTCGTGCAAATTAAATGAAAACTAGTGACGTTTTGATTTAAAATGTGGGATATTGCAATATAGAATTGAAGTAAAATGCGGTCTTGCGATCGTTGTAATCAGAACAGCTGTTTATATCTCATCACAAGAATAACGCGAATCTTACGTGCGCTGTTGCAAATTCCAGTAAGTTTGGCCTTAATTATTTTATTAACCGTGTGGTTAATCAGAAAATAAAAGAGAGATGCGTTTCTTTTATTGTAATTAAACATATTCCTGAATTAGCACTCTTATTTCACTTCCAATATGTATATGTCTATTAAGATTAGTTTAAATTTTACCTTTATAGGTATGTTTACATGCTCCACGCCAATCGGACCATACAGGGACACGAACTGTCGGTAGGGGATTTATAACTCTGGATCACACAAATACATTTTGACCACACACACGGACATTGAGGACCTTCCTAGATAAGTGACCAGATGTATGATAGGGTCACCTCCGAGTAAACACGAATGTTTATGACTCACTCATACATACTAAACAATATTATGTGAATGATAATTATGATGACCAGATGATCACCTGGGGCTGTTTACTTCTATAATTTCCCTGATATTTATCTTACAAGTGAGGTAAAATCCCGAAGAAACCTAACCCAGGAAATTTGTCCCGACCGGGGATCGAAGCTCAGTCCGCTGCTCAAAAAACAACTAATTTACCCCGAAACCAAAAACTATGGGTGACTTCAACTATAAATTGTTAAAATAGCAATACGCAATCGCATTACTGCAACCACTCCTCTCAAAATTATTTTACGCAATGAAGGAAATAATTAGATAAATATTTTGTAAGAGCCTAGGCATCATAGAATCTTTAAGACAAGTACTTTATGGTAGTTTCTTCCAAACGTGTTACTGAATCAGCTGAAGAAACTAAAATGGGAGTTGAAACCACGGTTTATACTACAGAATGTCGTGTTTTTTTTTTTTTTTTGAGCTGGTTACTAATTTCGCAGAAGGACCTTGGTTAATCTTGGCTACCTCTTCGTTGATATGGTAAGCGATATGAACATTGCAACTCTATAAGAGAAAGGCAATTATATGGTCGTTTTTTTACCCTCCATATACCACATTTCGTCAGTATTCCGAATTCTCCAATTCAAACTTTTGACAACCGGCGCGCGGGAATACGAATGCGCAAGATAATGGTGAACATACTCGTAATACATAATAAGACATCGGTAATTAAAAATACTATATGAAAATACTGTAATATAAACCAGATGAAGTTGCGCGTCAGTAAATTCACATGAAAGCCGCCACTGCACATCAGTTATTTAATGCCTTGTAAAATGGCCGACAAGTGGTATGCCTATAATTGTACTATAACTGAAGGTTCATAAACGAAGCTTTAAACAAATAATTAGTAATTGTACATGTAAACAGTGAGTCCTGATGTAATAGAGACTATAATAGGTGTTTTGTCAGTAAAATCGCTTCTTGTTCTGAGGTTCGCGGGATCAAATCCAGGTGATAGATACATTTTGTTACGTAAAAATCGTGATCTCGGGGTTTCATCGAAAGGAAACCAAAGTCATGGGTTCATTTGAGAGATTTATTCAAACTAAGAAAATAAAGAAAAAACAAAATCTGTCTCTCCTTTGACGCCCATATTTGAATTGCCACGCTAATGACCTTACTTGTTAAAAAACATTTTATAAATAATGAGCTGAAAGATAAAGATGGTTATTGTGAGTTATCCGTAAAAGATAGACAAATGCTGTCGTGGAATTTTTTGTAGATCTGTTTGAGATATTCAATTCTGTGTACAATAATTTTGGGTATACGTTATGGTTTAGGCACCATAAGCTATTTAAGCGTCCAAAAAAAGGGTGATTTTTAAGGGTGAAGGCCTCTTATAGCCTAAACCTTCCCATGAAATTCCTGAATATTTTTCAGAAAGTCCCTTCATAATCGTATCAACGTTATGGCAGCGCATAAAGGACAGACAGACATTAATTTATATTAATTTATATATATATGTACATATATAAAATACTATGTACTTTTAAGTCAAAGGTAGGAATGCGGCTGACAAGCAAACCTTCACCAGAAACAAAACAAATGTCGTTCGGTTAAGCGTTAAAAATAATACAAAATGCGATACCATCAGAGATACATACCAATGAACATGTAAGTTGATGGGGACATGTTAAGTTGCAGGCAAGTATTATATGCACTGCGGTACAAGCGAGAGTCGACACAGTACTGTTCTACACTCTAATTCAACACAGAAAGTTCCAACAGACCTTACGGGCTAAGCTAGTGTCCCCCTACGTACAGGGTGTAGATGTTGCCAAACTCATAATAACGGTATTTGTTTGTTTAGGGAGGGGAGGAGGGCAAGGTTAGCAGTACTTTTTTCCTAATCTATGTACTATACATTAAAAAACACAGATTTTCTTTTACGGCATGCCGACTAGTTTCATAGTAGATATGAAAGTCGACATTTTCACACAGGATAGTACAGGTCCGCACGAGCTCAGTAACAAGTGGTAACTGTTTTTTTTCTTTAAGATGGGCTGGTTTGGACGGCTACAACTTACAACTCTGTAATTAATATTTAATTTTAGGAAGTTATATTTTGAGGTTATTTTAATTATATTATTTTTGGTCCGGACATCTTACCTCAATATTAATGTTGATTTGTTCTTGGACATGTTTCAAAACATGTCCAAGAACAAATCAACATTAGTATTGAGGTAAGATGTCCAGACCAAAAATAATATAATTACAACTCTGTACCTGCTGTGTGGCATACTTCAGTTTTATTTAAGGATTTTTCTCAAGAAAAATATAGTTAAAATGGCAACCCAGTTCCCTATTCCAAACACACAGTAACTTCCTGGGTTGAATCTGACTGTAGGTGTGCTGTCAGTTGTGTTATTGTGAGTGTACTGATTGCTTTTAGTAAGTGGAGAAGATGAACCCTGTGAATATACTGGTTAACGTTATCACTAAACTAACAGAAGAAGGTTATAAAGAGGCAGAATATGAAATGTCGCGAAAGGAGTTTGAAGTTGCTGATGTTATGTATGATTTAATAAAGAGATATGAAACGGAATCAGTTGAAGAAATTCATAATCTGTGCACTGATGAAAATGAACCACGAGATCACGATGGTTACATGTCTCATGTACAAGAAAACATTTCAGAAAAAAAACCAACTGCCTCGTCAGAAGAAGAATCGAATACTTCGGAGCATTCTGGTTGTCTTTATTGTCCGTCCCCTCCAAAAGCATCCCGGGTCAATAATTTTCAAGAAAAATGTAAGGTACTTGAGTATTGGATTCTACCAGGTACGCCAAGGAACAAAAAGAAAACCTTTAACCCTGGGACACCAAGCTGTTTGAAACACAGATTCCCATGACTAACATATGAAAGTCAACTCTACAAAATGAATTGAGTAACAAAATGGTGTCATAAATAAAATTAAACTTGTGCATCGAACAATATTTGAAGAATTCTGTCTGCGGCGGTCTAGAAAATAAATTTCAAAAGAAAGTGATATCAAGAGAATTGCATTCAAAACAGCTAGTGATTTGGTGGGCACGGATCAAACCTACTTCAAACCAAGTCCTTCCTGGTCACGTAGGTTTAAAAAGTATTATAAGATTCCATCCATCCATCCATCCATCCATTGTAATTCTGTCCGAGGGCAGGTCTTTCACTGCAATCATAGCATTCTCATGCTATGCTTTGCAGCTTTACTAGGGAATTAAGGATGTGGTAGCTTCCCGTTGCTTTCCACACCGGTGAAGGATGATGATGGTAAGGACCGGATAATTTTCGGGAACCGTTGGTCCCTAAGTTTCTTTACATTTGTCTTACATGTGAGGAAAAAGACCGAAAAAATCTCACCCAGGAGCCTGTCCCTACCGGGAATCGAACCCGGGCCCGCAGCGTGACATGGCAGCACGCTACCTCGAGACCACAGCGGTGGACATTATAAGATTGTCAGCCTCAAAATATCACATGTGACAAAGCGTCAGGTACATAACACGACAGTTATTGAAAAACCAATGCTAACCTTCAGACACGAGTGCACATCACTTATGAAAAAATTCACTGATGAACATGTTTTTAATGCAGATGAAAGACGTTTCAATAAGGAGTTGTCTTTGGCAGAACGTTAAAAAGTCAAGGAACCAGTAAAGTGTATGGAGTTGTGCAATCAAAAGGGGCGACTACACACTCGTACACTATAATACCGGTGGGTGCAAAAGCTGGAAAACTGATGCCAAAGTTACTACTGATTCTTCAAGAACCTCAAGGTATTATCGCAAGAGTTGTAGAATGCATGTTTCAGGCTGTAATAAAGTGGACTATGTCGGGAAAAATGATTCAAAAGTATGGAGAGAATTCCTACAAGAATTATTCTTTCCCAACTCTGCAACATGGAATTTATTGCTGTTGAATTCATTTAGTGTTCACTGTGATGGAAATATAATGAAACAACTGTTAGAAGAAGGGGAGTATGACATTGAAAAAGTAGTGCTGAAAATCATACCACCAAATACAAATAATGAGTTGCAACCTTTGGATAGATATTTCCGTTCGACCATGTACAAGTACATCGAGTCGACACATCTCCCATAATGTAGTTTTTTTTATTCTTCTTACACATTGCAGCAACGCAACAATATAATAAGAATGCAATCACTTGTTTACCAGCAGTTTCTTTCTCCAAGATTCCAACAAGCTCAGCGGTATGGTTGGATGCTAGCTAGATTGGCAGCCAGGGGTGAACAACACTTCCAAAACACAACGTAATAGTTTATCCGAAATGTACAAGGAAGGTGTCAAAACTGTACAAACACAGCCATTTTGAAGTGCGGGTAGTGTACTGAATATTTGTGTTTCCAACATTTTCTCAATGACTATCATTGTTGTGCCACATATGTTCCTGTATAAAAACAAAAAAGAGTGTCTGGAAATATGTTGCAGGTTGCAATAACATGATCACAACATCATTGTTCATCCTGTGCATGAACTAGTCACTGACAGAACATAAGTTTTCTTATTGCATAAAGCTCATGTTCTGTGCCCTGTATCACATGTGTTTATTTTACTGCGGTTGTGAAATTTAGGGAAAATGATTTTATTATACCGATTCCAATAATATTAGTTTCATTTCCATTGTTTTTTACCCTAGGTGAAGATTTGCTTGTAGGCCGAAAGTATAGTTTAGTAAGGAACTGTAAGCATGATTAAAATCTACGTACCTGCCAACCATGCATTATAACATTCATTCATCACACACATTATAGGTTTACTTCGTTTACGTGCCAAACGACACCGGCCACTCCTAACATTGTCACGAAAAAAGTTAGTTTATACATATAAACTACTATAAACGTTTAATAAGCTCTCAAACGTCATGTGACTGTAATAGTCAAAAATTAACATACTTACCCTAGCTCAATAGCAGGGGAATGTCTGTACAAATTCTAATTACAATTTGTCGTTGTGTGCAAACATAACAATCGACCACGTCACTCAATAGGCAATTGATATATCGAGGAATCCCTCTGCCTTGCAAAACTTAACATTCCCCGTTCCGCACTAGATCATCAGCCCCGTGACGAGACTTCTTTCACTGGGAATGCACACAAACTCCTTTGGTTCATGGTTGTTTGAAAAGTATAGCCTCTCGTCTTTCGCTCTCATCCTTCTTTTCTTTCTATTCTCTCTCTATGTCCCGCTCTTTCGTCGCTTCTTTCTCCCTCTCTCTCTCTTTCTTTCTCTCTCTCTCTTTCTCTCTCTTTCTCCCTCTCTTTCTCCTCTCTCCTTCTCTCTCTCTCTCTCTTCTCTCTTTATCCTCTCTCTTTCTCCTCTCTCTTTCTCTCTCTCTTCTCATCTTTCTTTCTCTCTCTTTCTCGCTCTCTCGATTTCTCTCTAATCTTTTTTCTCTCTCTCTTTCTCGTCTGCTCTTTCTCTTTCTCTCTTTCTCTCGTCTCTTTCTCTCCTCTCTTGTCTCTCTCTCTTTCTCTCGGCTGCGGGTCTTTCTCTCTCTTTCGCTCTCTCTCGCTTCTCTCTCTTTCTCCTCTCTCTCTCTCTTCACTTCACATCTATCATTGTTTTGCACTTTAATAGAGCTATCTTGTTAGAAATGGATCATGATGTTATTGGTCCAGAGATTTTGATATTTTTCATGATCTCCCGGATTCGAATCCCGCTCTGACCACAGCAAATGTTTGCTTAAAGGGAATGATTACTGACAAGAAACGGTGTATAATTACAGGGCACCAACGAATGCAAAACATTAAAAGTTACAAAAACTATCCCTACCATTTTCCCAAATGACATAAATATCCCCTACAACTCAGTATAAAAAATCTGGTATCTACGGTACATGTGCCTGTACGTGGACTGAAAAATCATGTGAATAATACCTGCAAGAAAGTGTTCTCAATTCTTTACTCCCTTAAATACATTTATAAACTTCCTTTCACGAAATTAAAACAAATACTTGTACAGACTCTTGTAATGCAGCACTTCAATTACAGCGACATATGGTTACTGACTGTTCTGAGAACTGAACTGACAGACTACAGCGTGCTCATAATGTGTGTATCGTTATGAGTAAATGTCTTCTTCATTTCAGGCCTTGTCTAGGTTATGTCTAAACGACCGAAGATACTACTTTTCTTTCGATACCACAGCACAGGACATGCTTGTATTCTGAATCATTTACAGTTTCTATGACTAGAGTATGGACCTCAGTTCCCAGTCATGTCAGGAACTGCAATCACTATAGTCTGCATTTTATATGTACCTATGAATATTAAACTAGGAAGCTATTGCTATTTTATTTCATTTTTTTATTAGTGTTGGCTAATATTAGACCGTATTCGGATTGCGCATTATATAGTCTATATTTTAATAATATTTTAAAATTGTAATAATGTTTGCATCATTTTATTATTATCTGGTTTAGTGGAACTGAGGGAGCACGCAGTAGCGTACTGGTTAAGGCAATATGATGCAAGCTGAAAATCGAGGATTCGAGTCCCGGTGGGGGTCAAGATTTTTAAACTGACTCAAACCTTCTGGCAGCACTATGGTCCTGGAGTCGACTCAGCCTCTAACGGAAATGAGTACCAGATGCTTATTCTGGGAGTAAAGGTGGCCTTCACACAGGGCTAACAATTCGGCTGACATTAAGTGCCTATTGTCTAGAAAAAGTGGGAGACTTAACCTCCTACTACCCCAAGGACCTCCTAAGGCCTGTAGTGGTATCACGTTACCTTTTTTTAGTGAAACAGAAGGCTTTATAGCTTTACATCTGTCGGCTTAAGTGAAACATTATTATTATTATTATTATTTATTATTATTATTATTATTATTATTATTATTATTGTTCCTGCACTAAACCATGGTCTGGAATTGAAGTTAAGTTTGGTTTAAGGACTTTCTGCTGCTTCGTTTCTATTTATCATCCATCATATCTTCGGGGTAATGGAACTCTGCCTTCCAGACTCCCCAATGTTAAACGTAGCTCATAATTTCCCTAATTCCAGGAGAGAATGCTTGATATGTCGTAAGATATCCCGGTGACATTGTACCTAAAAATATTAAATTAATCAAAATTGAATTATCTTGTACTTGTATTTCTATTCAAATTCTAACCGCATTAAAAATACAATTTTCTAAGTTCTAAGTAGAATTGTAGATCCCCTAAACATTTAGTAACCAGAGCTAGGATTTTAATGTAAATACATATTTGTTTTACATTAATTAAAGTTAAAGTTTCGTTCTAAGTTAAACATTATTAAGGAACATTTGAATTTCCACATTTGTCCATGTTTCAATAGTTAGTACTTATTTTAAAATAATTGAGAAACATATTCACATGGCTAAACATTTTATTTAAAATACGTTTCGTTTTTTATGGTTTCGAAGTTATCCTTGTCAGATAATCGTTTAAAATGTATTTTATTAGCAATTGGATTTTAGATTATATTCTTGAATTTATATGGAATATTGAAAATAAATTCTGTGATATACATATTAGTGTTCAAAAAACAAATAGACCTCGGACATCAACAGAAAATCAAGGGGATATTAAATGTAGAAAAATTAACAATAGAGAAAGAAAAAAATATACTAAATTAGTTTGGACTTTTAAAAAGAATGTAAAAGGAAAGACTACCACATAGGCCTATAATGTTAAATCTCAAGATACAACAAAAACGATCACGAGGCAGACCACGTGAAAGATGGATTAACCAAATTGGTAAAACTTTACATGAAAGAGAATACGATGGGAAGAACTAAAAAGAAGAAAAGCATGAGAAGATGGAGATGATTGGAGGCATATTTGGGATCGTCTTTTCGAAAAAAGAACACGATAAGAAGATGATGACATAATAGTTATTGTTGAGCCTCCGCTTGGGCACTGTCAATCAACTGCTTGAGACAATAGAATTTTTTATACTTGTCCACAGCAGATCTTGGCACTGTTATAGGTCATAGCAATCAATGATTCAACTTAGCATGTTCTGTTCAATAGTTCACGAACTATCAACACTTGTATATGAGCTTTGAGTGCATATTCAGTGTGGTTTATATATTTCTTCATGCGGTAAATTAAATAAACCAAATCATAAATCGTCATTTGTTAAATCACTAGCACGAGATTTTCTCGAATGAAGCTGTGCCAACAAATAGTAACGTAATTTTTGTAATGTCTGCCAGAAAACGTTTGCACCGTTACCATAAAAAGGTTTAGCCCATATTTTATTCCATATTTTGAGACATTTAGTCCATATGTATGTAGATATCTAGGAATTTTTTATTACATATACATCCTATCCTTGTTCATAGCATAGTTCTTTCCATTGTGGGAATAAATATACAGTTTCATATAATATTTTACAATTTAAATGTTGTAATTCGACGAACAGAAGAAACTACTTTTACTGTGAAAACATTGTGATTTTTTTTTCCGCCCATATCATTATCTAAATTTTCACAATATCTCGACCTACGAGTTTCCGTTAGTACGTGTTTGGTGAGGTTGTTCGACTGAGAACACGTGGTACGGACATCCGAGTGCATTTCTTGTTGTGACAGAAATCCGATATAACACGAGCAAGTGGTAAAATGATTAACCAACACCGCACGAGTAATCCTCTTTCTCTAATTCCAACATAAACCTGCACGGGAATGCCAGTACGCCATGTTTACTTCTTTAATATTACACATCATATTAAACCCTATGTTGTTTTGTTTACTAATTGTTATTATTTCAACCAGGTTCTTACAGATGTAAATTATGCTTTGCTTTCCTATATTGTGCGTTGTTTTATTATAACCTAGCCAATACCTGGCGTGCGTTGCTACGCCTAAATAAATTATTATTTATTAAATTGTATGATACACGCTGAGACGAAGCTAACATGGTGGTTGCTTGTCAGTTTTTAATTTCGGACTTCAGGTAAACGTCCACTTCTAATTGTCGGATTTCTCTCATATTTGGATAAAGCCTACCTTGGTTTTCTTTAATAGGATGTAGTGAATTTAGTTCTGAAATTTCGAAAATTGTGACCGCTAGACCGATTTTGAAATTGTCACTTAAGATGAAATCCTGCACCTAATGATTTTAGAGGGTCCAATTGTGAATCTAAACCATCCTGGGACCCACTCAAACATACGCAAATAATTTCATCAAAATAGGTCCAGTAATTTAGGAGTAGTTCAGTCACATCCATACGTTCAGAAGATTCATATAGCATATATAAATATAATAGACTTACAGTTCATTCTATAAATATTTAAAAGGAGGATATAAAATGAACGTATTTTAGAGTCTCGGCATGCTGCCTAAGATGAAACATGTTTTGACAGGCCTTCATAATTTTAATAATTAACACAATTTTTTTTAAACAAAAATCCATTCTAATTGAGGAAGACGAATGTAAGAAGATAATTATATTATTATTTAAAAAAAAATAATACATAGCCTCAATTGTGATCACAATGAGTTTTACAAATGTTTTTAAAGTTAGTATACTTACGTAAGAGTGAGAATTAAATTTTATTGCTATTTTGAGATGTAGGTTAATTGAGATTGGGAAGGTGGGGGTAGGATGAGTATCAGGTACTGGAAACATTATTTATATGCTTTCATTCCAATTTTACGATCGGATACAAAATATGGATCGCTAGATGTGATACATTGCAAATGCACGGACACGAGAGCCTTTCAGCTTGATGAAAAATATAGCTCAAACACTATAAACGTTGTGACAAGATCTACACTAAATTTCATGCAAGAGCTTTAGGACCACTGACAGTTTCTTAAGTTCACATACAGGGTGTAAATGAATTGTCATGCAATATGATTAGGAAATGCAATGGTGGCTCAAGACTCAAGTTACTAGTAGAGAACGCATTTTTATGTGCTAAGTAGAGATTTGTAATTATATAATATTCTCATTCCTAAAAAGTGCTTCAAAAAGACCTGTAAATAAATTAAAAAATCAATGAAAATTACCTAATATAAAAAGAGAGAACAATTGTACAAAAGTTATAAAATAAGGAATATTGAATTAATAGGCCTACATTACAATTATGACATCTTTTAAAAGAAATCTGAATTTATATTTGCTCTAACCTCGACTTCATCATTACCCAGTGTAAGGTATATATATTAATTGGTGTTTCTCGTATAATTTATCATATTTATACTACTATTATTATTATTAGTATTATCATCATCATTATTATCGTAAATATTATCGTATAAAATGTTGTTTGCATATGAAATTTACATTGCTACATTTAATACATTTATAATACTTTATAATTTGTGTAGTGTATATCTATGTTGTCAAATATTTATTTGTATTTTGCCGGTTGAGTGGAAGAGAATGCCTTATGACCTTAACTCTGCCAGAATAAATCAAACATTATTATTACTATTATTATTATTATTATTATTATTATTATTATTACAGTATTATACAAATGATAATAATAATTACGCGCTGCTATGACTCGATAGTGCCATTGAGTTAATTAATGATAATAGCAATGGTGATATAATAGTAGTAATAAGTATAATAATAATAATAATAACAATAATAACTCCAAAAATAACTCCAAAAATAACTCCAAGCGGGACAGGCCTAGAAGTACATGGCCTACCAGCCGACTGCAGGCCTCACATCCACATGCGTTAATCACATAGGTAGACGATCATCTGGTCAGTGTATGGGTGACATGTGGTCAGCATGTTGGGTCCCCCAGCCGTTAGAGCTGGTCTTCTCAATCTGGAGTCGCTACTTATTTTAGCTACCCAAATGCCTCACGATGCTGGTTAGGCACCGGTCTCATACAGGCCGAAATTCCAAGAGAAAATATCTTCCCCCATGGTGACTCGAACCAGCGCAAGTCCCGTAGCTATGCTCCAAGGCTTCTTCCCTTAACTCGGCTACGGCACGGGACATAATAATAATAATAATAATAATAATAATAATAATAATAATAATAACTTAATTTTAATATAGAATTTGCGTTTCTCAGATAAAATTGAACTACGTTATACAAAACGGAACCTATCTTTAAATTCGAAATACATAAATTAATGCTTATTGTTCTACAAGTAACCATTCTTGTCCTGCAAAAGAGATGTAACCCACCTAATTAACTCTAACTAATTAACTAAATCGCTTGCACTATCGAACTCGTAGGTTAATGGCAGCACGGACATAAGCTCTCCATTCATCCCTATCCTGAGCTAATGTTTTTCTAAACATTCCTGCATACTGTACGTACTTACCTCAAATCATAGTTAATGTTATTCTCCCACCTGATTCTTGGTCTACCAACTGGGCGTTTTCACTCTGGTTTTCCTACAGGAAGCTTCCATGCACGTCTTTCATTCCCCATTCGTGCCACATGTCCTGCCCATCGCAGTGTATGAGACTTAACTGTTCTTATGATATCTGCCTTCGTATAAAGACTATGTACTTCACTATTATGTAGTCTTCTTTATTCACCTCTTTGTTCATTTCTCTTAGGTCCAAAAATTGTCCTAAGAACTTTATTCTCAAATACTGATGGAATCCACCACCCGCTGCCATTTAGTAAGCAAACACTGAAATAATTTGCAACATTTTCTTTTTTTCGGCAGAAAGAGCCAAACAAGTAAAATGTGTAAGATATCAGAATTAAAAATGTTTGAGTTACCACCTTTCTCATAAAATATAAACTCTTTGATACCCTGTTAGTTGAAGCAATAAGTAAATGTTTATTTTTAATTGTGAATTTTTTATTGGTATTTAACTTTAAATGTATATTCTGAATTCAGTTGTCTCGTGACTTGGTTCCTTTTTGCAGAATGCGGTCAAATTTTAGTAGCAAAACATGTCATATGTGGGTACGAGATATCCCTAGAGTTGGCAATTACACGTGTAGTTTAACCCTAGTGACGTCATATAACACTTGGAATCAGAGTGGTGTGGAACACGACATGGATATTGTCTTCCATTGGGAACTCGCTTACAAGTCCCAGTATGTTACAAGAAACATTTCAAGTAACTTCATTCTGCTTTATATTGTTTAAGATAACTAAGAGTAAGTAGAGATGAGGTCCCGTTACAGGCCTTTTAGGAGACCCCTTGGTGTAGAAGGAAGTTAAGGCGATTGGTCTATAATAGGCTTATTTGGCCTATAGGGTATAATTAAATTCTACGGTTTTCTTTATTTGATATCTTACGTTTTGCAATTTCATTATTAAGTCACTATATGTTTAATAAAATTGTATATATATATATATATATATATATAAATAAATAAAGCCTGATATGTCCCTTTAGGGCAAAGGCCTCCCTGTACAGGGGTTAAGCTCTATTTGAGAGTGTCACCCGGTGAGCTACTCCGTGGTGAGAAGTTGACTTGGATGTAGCACTTGGTTTGTATACACTGTCTGTTCTGTGATTAGTTAATACACAGTTGGCTCTCCATCGTTCTCCAGCTTTTCCTGCATCTGGCGACTCTGGATCATTGCACCCCTGCTCGTTCTTTGAAGATGTCAGCCCATCGTCGTCTTGGTCTTCCGCGCTGTCTCTTGCCTGTGTACGGGTCCCACATGGTTGTTTTTATTGTCCACCTGTCGTCCTGTATTCTTGCGACGTGGCCTCCCCACTTCCATTTTTTCCTGATGGCTTGTTGTGCGGGATCAGTAGTTGAGGATATCGCTTGAAGTGTTGTATTCGAGATTCTGTCCTTCAGAGTTATGCCTAAGATTTTCCTCTCCATTTTCCTTTGGCATACTTGGAGTGTGTACTTCAGTTTGGCAGTAAGATTCCAAGTTTGGCAGCCATATAACAGTTTTGGAAGAACACAGGTTTGTAGTGTTTCCATTTTGAGTTTCCGGTTGAGTGACTTGTCCAGCAATATAAATTTCAGTGACCAGAACGCCTTCCAGGCGAGGGCTATTCTTCTGCTTATTTCCTTCTCTACTTTCTGATGGAAGGAGAGTAGTTGTCCTAAGTATATGTACTCGCTTACATATTGAAGATAGATATATATATATATATATATATATATATATATATATTAGGCCTGCTTGCTATGTTGCGTACTTCATTGTCAAATGTAAGTTGTGTATTTTGTGTCATTGATTTTATTATATTATTCATTATTATTCATGTCCATTAACAGTCAACGAGAAAGCCTAGAGGTCTGTTCCAGTCTCATCATCCATCCAGTACTTTTCTAAGTGGTCAATCTTGGCTTCGTTTCCAAACTGGCCAATACTTTAACATTGGGGATTTTTCTCGGTCACTTTTCAAAGTGTAGTCTCCATTTGTTTGTGTATTTTTTATTTTTACTTGAATGGTTTCAACTATAAGTTCTGATATGATTTCTGTGTTTGTTTTGTGCTCTTTCCATGTGTATTTTGTTCTTCTTATGAATTTCAGCCCAACTGCTGAGACCCGGAATTGTTTCAATTCTCTGTAGCTCATGTTTCATATCAATATAACAATTCGCGTACAACATGAGTGTTATGATGGTATTACGATGAACGTACGTTGACGTTGCGTTACGTTTGAGTTCGTTCATGCTTAGCCTTCCACGTGATGAACGTTTGCAGGGTACGGCGCATGATGGCGTTCGTTGTGCATTCGCAAGATCAAGCTTCAACAAACGCAAACGTAATGTCATATTGTTCAAATCACGTGATATCGAAGGTTCCGCATTTAATTTCTTTCTAGTTGATTGTTGTTGACCTTATTGGCCAATAAATTAAAGTATCTTGATGTTTTAATTATATCAACATGAGAAACGATGTGTTTATCCAGTTTGAGCGATCGCACGAATTCATATACAACAAAAATAAGGGGGAAAAAAAGGAAACCGTTTGGAAAGAAATAGGAAACAATGTAAATACTGCAATATATGTCTATGTACCTTATTTTACCTTAACATAAAGGTCAATGAACGTTGATCATGATACACCTTCTCAAATTGTGTGTTGTAGCTTGCCTTCTCAACGTAACGTAACGCAACGCAACATCAACTAACGTTATCCGTAATCCCGCCATTATAGATTTTTAATCTCATTAGCTTCTATACTTGGGCGGATTTTACAGTTCTATTTATATTTCCTATTATTTGTAAAATTTTCATCCATAATATTATTAATACTATTTTTTGCGCGACAGTGTGTTTTGTCGTACTTACCAGCTATGGCGACCATTATTATTGAAAGTTCAACTTCCTATATTTCGGGGTTGCCAACCTAAATAACTAAACCGTAATATTACATTTACAATAAAAAAACACTTCTCTCTATGTACACTAAAACTACTTGCCTCTATGTATACTACATACAAAGTATATACAGAAAATATCCAAAAGATTGTACTAATATATATTATCATCATCATCATCATCATCATCATCATCATAGTACATTCACGAATTTAGGCCATTTGTTGACCTGTTTCGGCCTCAAGAGAAACACCATCCAGAAGTCTTTTGAGTGGACGTCCTGGTCTTCTTCTTCCTGCAGGTTGATATCTTAACATTTGTTTGGGTATTCTGTGATCTTCCATTCGATGAACATGTTGCATCTATCTTGACTTATAATTAGAAATTTTGTTTTCTAAAGATTCCATGTGTAATTCTTCTAAGATGTCTTCATTTTTTTTGTGATCTAGTAGGGTGTATCCTGCAGTCCTCCGAAGAATCTCATTTCAGCAGATCTAAGTCTCTGTATATCCTTCTGTTTCAACGTCCATACTTCGCTACCATACAAAAGAGTTGGAAGAGCCAGTGTTTTATACACTTTCAGTCTTGAATGCTTTTGGACTAACTGTGGCTTGAAGATAGAATTTATTAACCCTAAAATTCTTAAAAATTTAGATATTTTTGCATTTACATCCTTTTCTTCTTCATATGAGATATTGCATCCTAGATATGTAAAATTATTCACCTGCTCCAAAATTGTATTGTCCAGTACAATTTTACTTCTGACAGGATCTACACCTTGAAATGCCATAATTTTTGTCTTTTCTGTAGATATCTTTAATCCATATTCTTCTGTAATTTTGTTAAGTTCATAATGACCTTTCTGTAGATTATCTTCGGAATTTGCTATTATTATTTGGTCATCTGCAAACAAAAGGGTGTTTAATTTTCTATTTTCTGATATTCTTATTCCAAATTTATATGTTTTGTTCCAGCAATATATTACTTCATTGATATAAATTGCAAAAAGTGTTGGGGATAGGGGGCAGCCTTGTCTCACACCACGATTTATAATTCCTTCTTCAGAAAATCTGTTATTTAATTTAATCTTTATGGTGTTGTCTTTGTAAATATTTTGTATGTTCTGCCGAAGTAAATTTGGTATATTTCTGTCTTCCAATATATTTAAGAGTTTTGATCTCTTGACTGTGTCGAATGCTTTTCAAAATCTATGAAAGCAAAATGTGTTTCTAAGTTGAATTCTCTTCTTTTTTCAAGCAATAGTTTAACAGAAAATGCTGAATCAATACAAGATCGTCCTTTCCTAAATCCATTTTGACATTCCATAAGGAATTTTTCACTGAAACTTTTCAATTTTCCATTTAAAATGTCTGCATAAATTTTGTAGCATGTGTTTAACAAACTGATTCCCCTATAGTTGTCAATTTTTCTCTTGTCTCCTTTCTTGAACAGGGGTATAACAATGTTTGTCTTCCATTCTTGTGGTATATCTGCATTTTTGAATACATTATTAAAGAAGGACAACAGTCTTTCATGGAACTGTTTGCCTGCATATTTGTACAATTCAGAATTCAAGCCATCTGTGCCAGTTGCCTTCCCATTTTTTAATTTCTTTAAACTATTGTTCAATTCTTCCAATGATATTATGGAATCTGTCTCATTATTATAATATATATTATAGGAAACAAATCACTTGTTATAGGAAACAAATCACTATGCCCTACATTTTAAATGAACGGAACTTTATTTGAAACAATATAAAACAATAAATACATACTTGCGGCCATGTTATCAATAATTGTTGTCAAAGCCTCCTGTTGTTTCAACTTATAAATATTGCCCACAATGTTAGCGTTAATCAGTTGTTTGTAATGAACGCAAATATTTCCAACAAATATGTTATTATTTTACTACTATTTATTATTTTGAAAACACCATCGCGCAAAAATTAATGTACAACGTACGTTTGTGAAATGTTTTACAGAATCTCGGAAATTAAAAACCTCGCGACCGCTCGGTTTTTAAACATTTTCCTCGATTCTGTAAAAACCACTTCCCAACCTCGCATCGTAATATACTATTGTACTAGAGCGTGCCGTAAAATCTTTATAGGATAAAGAAGCCGTATAACTCAATGGTATTAACAAGTTATTGGTAAATGCTGAGACGCAGTATTATTAGGCGATAGCGAGGAAACACTGTAAGCCTACACACATAATCTATTAAATAATAATAAGAAATGGAGGCTGGAAGTAAACATTATCATCATCATCATGAACTTATTCGTTTTAGGCCATGTGGCCTGTACGGTAAACCTAGCGAAGATGGTCTTGATCTTTCCACCGATGTTTTGGTCTTCCTTGGTTCCTATGTCCAGTTGGGGTATATTGGAATGCCAATTTTATCATCAGTGTGATCATTCCAGTCTTTGCTTAAGTTTCTTCGAGTAATAGGAAGTCCCCTGGGTTGGTTACCAGCCATCCACAGAGCAAGACTAGTGGTAGGGCTCCTACCTTATAGCCTCTAGTCAGGCATTCAAAATATGGAATTTCCTCCATATTTGATGGAACGGTTATACCGCCGTGACTCGGTCCCCATTACCTCGTTAGTTAAAGCAGGGTATATCACGTGCAGGTGAGATTGAGAATTAGGTAGGAGAGGTTATAGAATGCACATCACTACCTCTTACACCCCAAGTAAACATTAATGAAACTAATTATATCCACACGTAGAACTGCATTATGTAATGGAAGTGGACCGTCAATGATAAATGAGGGAGGTTTTGAAGAAATATCTGAATTGAAATAAGTTTCTTATTCTTCCTTTCATGTAATAGATCTAGTGGTCTGTTACGGTCTCAATCCAACGTTTGAAGGATCTGCCCAAAGATCTCCTGCCTTGTGGCTGATAATTTAAGATCTGACGTGGTATTCTTGTTCTGCTCATTCTTATTACGTGAGATTTCCAGTTGTTTCTGTATTTTTGTACATATCCCATGACTGATTCTGTTTGTAATTCTTTGTGAATATCAGAATTCCTTTTATGGTTTGTTCTACAGTAACCTGCAGTACGTCTCGTAAATTTCATTTCTGCCGCAGTCAGCCTTTGTTCATATACACTGCGAATTGTCAGGCCTCACTGCCGTAACATATCATGGGTCTGGCCAGTGTTTTATAAATTCTGGAAAGTGTGTGTTGCTGTACTGAGTTTGGCTTGAAAATATTATTTATAATTCCTGTTACTCTGTTAAATTTTATAATTTTTTGACAATTTTTTTTCTCTTCGTATGTAACTTGGTATCCGATATAGTTAAATGTGTTAGTTTGTTCTAGTAAATACCTAGGAATAATAATTACAAACAGGAATCAGGCGTTGAAAGAAATTAAACATAGACTTATCGCTATTATGCATTACAGATTACTTACTTACTTACTCACTGGCACTATCGAACCCGTAGGTTCATGGCCGCACGGACATAAGCTCTCCATACATCCCTATCCTGAGCTAATGCTTTCCAATCATTCCCTGTATAATCTACTTCCCTCAAATCATATTTAATGTTGTTCTCCCACCTCATTCTTGGTCTACCAACTGGGCGTTTTCCTTCTGGCTTTCCTACAAGAAGTTTCCATGCACGTCTTTCATTCCCCATACGCGCAACATGTCCTGCCCATCGCAGTCTACGGGACTTAACTGTTCTTATTATATCTGGCTTCCTATAAAGACCATGTAGTTCATTGTTATGTAGTCTTCTCCATTCACCTGTCTGTTCATCTCTCTTTGGTCCAAAAATTTTCCTAAGAACTTTATTCTCAAATACTCGCAATCTCCTTTCCTCCCTTAAAGTAAGAGTCCATGTTTCGCACCCATATACAGATTACAGGGACTCTTATTATCCCAACTTATAGCTATTAAAAATAAGTCAAACTAAAATTACATAAATCTGTTGTTCTACTAGTTATATGGATGCAGTCCACCGCTATGGTCTCGAGATAGTTTGCTGCCTTGTCACGCAGTAGACCCGGGTTCGATTCCCGGTCGAGACACGTTTCTTGAGTGAGGTTTTCCTCACCTCTAAGATAAATGTCAGGAAACGTTAAGGCACAAACGGTCCCCGAACATCATCTGGTCATCATAATCATCATCATTCATATTTTCCTTAGATTAAATTTAGGGTTAAGGACTTTCCTAGCGCACCACTATCATCATCGTCACCCATCATATCATGGGGGCAGCATAAACCCGCCTTCCAGGCGACTCAACTTCAAAAGTGGCTTATAATTATGCCAATGTCCTGAGAGATACCAGAAATGTCAAAATGGCAACCCGAGCCTTGGAATAAAAATAAATATTTTATGGATGCGAAACATGGTATCTTACTCTAATGGAGGGGAGAAGATTACGAGTACAGGTACTTGAGAATAAAGCTGTTAGGAAAACTTTTGGACTGCACCGAAAGTGCATATTTTTACGTATTGCAAATGCTACGTCATGCTTCTGAGTTATACTTCAAGATTTAGGAATAGTGCCTTCCTCTCCATGTCTATCCAGTCTCCTTCCTTCCCCTTCCTTAATGCGCCGTGGATTATGCGCCGTGCGGCTTCCGCTCTATCCAGGAACTCTCAAACACGAGCCTGGAAAGAGAGTCGTCGCCCTGAGTCGAGTCAGTGAAGCTCGCCTTCGTTCCAAGTCCGAGAAGCCAAGGCAGGGAATCCTGGGGTGGACCCTAGCCCCGTGGCCGGACAGAAGAAAACTTTAAGTTGAAGCCACAGCGTATAGCAATTATATGGGTTTAATTTTGGTTGTGTGAGTGTATGTATGTTATTACTTTATATTTTATTTTATTTTGTGCATTACGATATGTTGATTTTTGATTACTGAGTTTGTGTATTAATTCTATTCGTTAATCCTTATTGTTTCAAATCTTCTTATCGAAGCCATAATAGCTGTGAATTATTGTTATGTTTAAACTATTTTTTTTTTCGTTCAACTGACTTAATGCAATTAAATATCTTTGTTTTAAGACAATATGTCTTCATACTACTACTAAAGCTTGTGTCAGTTAGCTGCCCTTTTTCAAAGTTCCTGCTGAGTATAGCTTACTAAATTTACGTTAAGATTATCTTCCTATTTAACACCTCTCATGATTATCATAATCGTTTGCAATAAGGATCTCTTTCCAGATAGATTGAAAGTGTTTACGTTTTCATATTTTTCGGTTATCTATAGGTGCGTGTGTTAGAGAGAGAATACAGCAAAGATGAATTAAAGTTTGCCTTCTATGGGCCCGGGCAAAGGTTTGTATTTATTCTTTCTCTGCCGGTGTAATTATTGTTCTTACGAACTACTCTACCATTCGTCCATGCGCACACACGGTCCAGGACTAAAGAGAGACGAAGAGACGGAGAATGGGAAAACTACACAACATGATCATTATGGAAAACCTGATTTAATAAGGACATTTAAGTCTCATTGACTGCGATAGGCAGGGCATGTGGCACTATGGGGAACGAAGGAACGATATGGAAACTTCTTGTAGGAAAACAAGAATGAAAGAAATAATCCATTAGGATTTAGTTAGGAGAATAACATTAATCAGATATGAAAGAGATGAGTAACTAGAGGATGACAGGACCCATTAGCTCAGGATACACATATAAGGAGAGCTTATGTCCTCGCGGCCATGAACTTCCAGGCTTGATAGAGCCGGTGAGTTAATTGTTTATCATTGTAATTAATGTTATTATTATTATTATTAATAGACAAATGAGGGAAATTTTGAGTAAGTGGCTGAATTCAAATACCTAGGAACAATAATTACAAACAGGAATGCGATGCACAAGGAAATTAAACATAGGCTCAATCTAGAAATGCGTGTTATTATGCATTAAAGAGACTTTTGACTTCCCAACTCCTTTCAAAAAGCGCTAAACTGAAAATATATAAAACTATTATTCTACCAGTTATATTATATGGATGCGAAACATGGACTCTTACTTCAAGGGAAGAAAGGAGATTACGATTATTTGAGAATAAAGTTCTTAGGAACATTTTTGGATCAAAGAGAGATGAACAGACTAGTGAATGGAGAAGACTGCATAACAGTGAACTACATGGTCTTTATAGGAAGCCAGATATGATGAGCAAAGTTAAGTCTCGTAAACTGCGATGGGCAGGACATATGGCACGAATGGGGAATGAAAGACGTGCATGGAAGCTTCTTGTAGGAAAACCAGAGAGAAAACGTCAAGTTGGTAGACCAAGAATAAGATGGGAGAATAACATTAACTATGATTTGAGGGAAGTAAATTATACAGGGGGATGATTGGAAAACATTGGCTCAGGATAGGGATGTATGGAGAGCTTATGTCCGCGCGGCCATGAACCTGCGTGTTCGATAGTGCCAGTGAGTTAGTTAGGATTATTATTATTAAAATTATTAATAATGTTATTATTATTATTATTATTATTATTATTATTATTATTATTATTATTATTATCATTATTCTTTGTTTAAGACTCTGGACATACAATCTCAAACTCTTTTTTCTGATTGCCCTCTACAAATAAGTAAATTTCTTCGTTTAATTTCATTTACAACGTGTAATTCTAACGATTTTTTTAAAAATAATGCAGGGCATTTCTTCCATGCAGAGTTCTCTGTAAAAAGGTTGCAAATTGCAAACCTAAATGTCTAGGAAAGTGTAATAAATTCAATATTCTAACTGGCTACCTAACTGGCTACCTAACTGGCACTAACGAATCAGGAGGTTTATACTTGACCTAATGCTTTCAAATCATCGCCTGTAACATAGAGTGGACAGAAAAAAAAACTAATTTCTTTATTTCAAAGTTGTAATAGCCCAGAAAAGTTGCAAATTATATAGACGAAAAAAGAAAAAAAATATCAAAGCCGGTTGACATCTTCCGGTCTCGCAAAGACTCTAAAGTTTGACAAAATATAAACAACTTCATTTTTGCGATTTTTTTTTAAATTTTCGAATTAGATGATTTTGTAATGTAATAGTTTGTAACGCCTTATAAATAGAGCCTAAAAGCATTGTTTTAATTTTGTTTAGATCAGTTGATATCTTCCGGTCGAGCATAAGGCCCAAAATTTGCCAAAATAATGAAACAGTTATATTTTTACGCATTTTTGGCATTTGATAAATTATGTATTTAAATGTAATAGCCGTAGTATTTTTTCACTTGAACTGGTAATGAGGTAGAAAAAAAAAACTGTCAATAGGAATAGGAAAAATTTGAGCGGTAGACAAAAGTGAAACAAACAAGCATAACAAAGCATTGGAAAGGAAGTTACGTGGCACCATTTATATGTAAAAGATGTTTCAAAACCCTCTGCTCATATTCTGTTTTAAATTTAGTCGAAACTGAAGATGAAGGACGTTGTCTTCCTAGTACGGACAGTGATAGCGACCTAAATTATACAGTTCAAACAAAAAATCTTCTAAACCTATTTGGGAGATGAGAGTTCGGTTAAAATCTACTGCAATAGTAAGCAACCGTTATTGTGTTTCTCTGTGATCGAACGGAATGGTTTTTTCGCCCACCCAGAACACTTACTGTTAGCCATGACTAAAGATGACAAGAAACTCATAAGAGAGCTCGGACTTTGAAGAGAATTTTTCGGCAGGCAAATAGATGCTAGAAGGAAAACAGTAAGAACATTCACGCTACCAAATATCAATTTCAATGCGTACGAATACTCAGAAATGATCAACTGGATGGACTGTGAATTATCTTCTCTCCAATTGTTGGCAGAAATCAGTGACGACGAGATCAAATCACACATCGACAGTGACTCAATCCCTGACTGGAACATTACTTTCAAGCAATTTCCAGTTCATACGCAGGCTATTGAACACTGTTTAAAACTCGTCACGGAAGCCTCAGGAAAAGTTTGTGGAGCTGAATCTCGAGACAGATTTATAAGAACCACTCTGCTGCTCAGATCATCCATGCCTAACTTCACCAGCAAATCAGTCTTCGAAGTACCTTCGGCTACAAAATAGAGAAGAGTACTAATGGACAGGTTCAACTAACATGGGTTATTTATTCTGAACTCTGTTTTTATTTTTTATAAAAGTAAGTTTATTGTTAAAAACTGTACTGTAACTTAAACATTTAAGCTTCTTAAATATAGAGCAAGTCGAAAAGTGTCATGCCCGTTGTTACTGCTATCACCCATCATGTCATAGGCCTAACTATATATTTTTTCAGGTACTGTTTTTTCTACAGCATTGGGGTCATTGCGCGGCCGGAAGTTGTTAATTTTATTCACACCATAGTAAAATTTATTCACACCCTATCCCAAGGAATTATTAGAGCTGTTAAAAAAATTAAATATTTGGGATCACTTATTGATGAATCAGGGAGTTGTAAAGCTGAAGTAGATAGCAGGTTAGTACAAGCACGAAGAGCCGTAAAAATGTTGAATGGAGTACTGTGGAGTAGGACCATGTCAAACCACACGAAGAAGAGGATTTTGAAGCCTGTTGTGGAAAGCATAATGACTTATGGTGTTGAGGGATGGACTTTGGTAGAGGGACAAAAACTAAGATATTGGCAGTGGAGATGGATGGAATAAGACGCAGTGCCAGGGTGTCCAGTTTGGAAAGAAGAAGAAATGAACAAGTGAGGCAGATGATGGATATGGAGTAGACAGTGGTGGAAAGGATCGAAAGACGAGCTCTTCAGTGGTATGGCCATGTCAGGAGAATGGAGGATGATAGGTGGCCCTAAACTCTTTTGGAATGGTCACCTTCTGGTAGAAGGAAACGGGTCAGGCCAAGAACAACTTGGAGAGGAGAGATCCATAGATTGATGAACAACCGAGGTCTGGAGGAGGATGAATGGCGTGATCGGCAAGAATGGCGAATGGGAATACAGGGTAACCGCTGAATAGTGGAGAGGCCCTCAAAAGTAAAAAGTAAGTAAGTAAAGCACAATGTTCTTATATTGAAAAATAAAAATACTGTAACTCTTACGTTTGAAAAAGATATATTAAAGATATAAAAAAACTTGTAAAAATCTGAAATTTTCAATATTTTGGCAAATTTTAGGCCCTATGCGAGACTGAAAGATGTCAACTGATCTAAACCTAATTAAAACATAATATTTTTAGGCTCTATTTGAAGACGTTACAAACTATCACATTGCGAATAACATCTAATTTTAAAAAAATGAAAAAAAATAATCGCAAAAATTAAGTTTTTTTCATATTTTGTCAAACTTGAGAGCCTTTGCGCGACCGGATGATATCAACACATTTTGATATTTTTATTTTTTTTTTTGTTGTCTATATAATCACAACTTTTCCGCGCTATTACAACTTCAAAATAAAAATTAGTTTTTTCGGCCCACTCTACTGTATAATTTACCTCCTTAAATAATTGTTAATGTTATTCTTCCGCCTCATTCTTGGTCTGCCTACCGGGCGTTTTCCCTCTGGTTTTCCTACATTTTCCTCTTCCATTGCCCATTCATGATACATATTCTTCCTGTGTTATTATTAGATGAGTTTTCTTATGAAAATCTTGTAGCCAACTGTTATATAATCTCCTTTGTTCATCTATCCGATTGTATCTTTTTTCGTCCAAAAGAATCCAAAGTACTTCATTTGCATATACTCGTAACATGTATAGTATTCCTTATGGTTTCAATTTTTTAGATAATAATAATAATATAATAATAATAATAATAATAATAATAATTATTATTATTATTATTATTATTATTATTATTATTATTATTATTCATACGTTTGTCTGGAACGCTTTCCCAATCTCAGATTCTTTTTCCTGGATCCCTCTAAAACTAGGCAACATTCTTCGGTTAATTTCAGTTGCACCGTGTAATTAAAACCAAATTTTAAAATAACTTACAGTTGTTCTTTGCTTGCTCCTAAAATGTGTAAAAATAAATTCCTAGGAATTTGTCATATTAAGTGAAATGAATTATTATTGTTTATGAAATCTTTCGTAATGTAATAAGTAATGACATTGCTGCTTAAGTATGCGGTATTGATTATGGCTAAAAATGGTGTTCTATCTAAAACGAAAGCCACAAAGAATTGGATATTGGAGGGAGTCTTCAATTCTTTTGAGAGTGTAGGCCTATATTGTGTAAGTGGTGTTTATTAATTGAATATTTTTGGAATGGGACTAGTGGTTGCACGATGCTAGCAAAATGAGTGGGTTTGTTGTAGGAGGTACTGCAGGGCACTTTTGCGCAGAATCAATAAAATCTGAGGAGATCTTTTCATCCCTCAGCTGGTACACGGATCTAATTCAATATCACCCCGCACTAATACTGCATTATCAACCAAACTCCACTTCATTATAATGTTACAATACTTATTTGTGTTAAGTTAATTTGGTATTTAATGTTTAAATAGAAGCCACAGTGTATTCGCTTTTACATTGCATCTATTAACACAGTGTCTGATGATCACCGTCTGGTTTTTTTTTTCACTGCTATATTAATAACGGCCAATTATCATTCTGCTTTAGGGAAGTAAGTTAAATCAAAAATACAATCATCAGACAACAAATGAACGTCCAAAATTCGATATTAGATTTTGTGAGGCACAAACAACAAGAATGGTATGGTTATATTTGTAGAATGCCACAGACAAGGTTACCCAGAAAAGGTTTGGAATGAATTCCACCTGGGGAAGGAAAGAGAGCTCGACCTATATAGAGATAGGTCTGGAAGAATTGGAATGGGAAGATGGAAAAGAATGGAGAAAGAAGATAAAATTTAAGACGCTTTGGACTCAAGAAGAATTTATTACATTGTAAACCTGCTTATAAATAAATAAAAGTTGAATTTACCACAGAGGCCTTGGTATGCATTAAAAACTGCATGTAATTGCTGAATTTACTTCCATAGGGAATTAATAATTAAAAAATAATAATTTACAGCACTCCTTAAATATTCTGTATACTATTTCATATCTATTTTTCGACCTTGCTGTTAATATAAAATGAACTACAGCACTCGCCGCTTCCTATTTAATAATAGTCTGTTAATTAACAGACGGTCTTGAAAAACTGTTATGTGTAATGTCTGCAATTAATTCAGAAAACAATAAACAATTGTTTGCAGTCGTTTTATCAAAACATTTCCCTTGCTCTCAAACAATTGAACTCTTGATACCAAGATATAAATTCACATGAAATATATATATTAAACATAATTATTAGTACATGATGGAACAAAATGATATACGCAATTCGGGAAGTAAGTACATTACTAGTCTCGAACTTATTGGCTAAAGTATATTATAACTTATTATACTTGCGCAAAATTTTCGATTTTTTAAGCCATTTTTCGAACACTTTGTGCATTTTTTCGAATTTTCAAGTGCATCAAAATATCCTTCATATTAAACTTAAAATAATTTATTTTTAATAAATACATTCCAGGCTCGGGCTCAAACACGTCGTCGACTAGTAATGTTCTACTTACATCCCTTGTTGCGTACGTAACTATTACTAAAAGGCGGAACAATGCCCTTTATTCCTTGAGTTGAGAATAGATTGGTTCACGTAAACAGCGACAAGAGAGTGGGCCTACGGTCTGATAACGAGAACTTCTTCACTACATTCAGTATCAAAACTCATAATCAGAGTGAGGGGAAGTACGTAGTTCGGAAATAGTAGGTATACATGCTTACAAGTAGATGTACAGTCAGATAATTTGCGGGCGAAGTGAGCCAACGGACGTGGTTTAATGAAGTTTAAGATCAGCTGGCAGGTGGGAGAGAGATTAGAGAGTACCGTGGGTGGGGACGGGAGAAATTGCAACTCAAGTGTGAGAATATGATTGATGCTGTTGGGGTGAGGAGGGAAAGAAAGAGAAAGGAGGTGTGGGGTCAGGAGTTTCTGCGTATCTGCTCCGCAGACAAATGCTTTGGCTTTACCGCTACTGGGGACCTTAACTGTAGACCGAAACATAGGGGGTGTGACAATTACTTCACGATCGTAGTATCAAAAATTGACGTACACAACACAATAAGTCATTTCAGTGCTGAACAACAGGTGAATTAATACAGTTCTGATATGTAAGTTTGTTATGAGAGTAAGCAGAATATACCATGTATACGAGCAATGCGCATCACTAGCCTGCCGTCTGTCTGGACATTGCCTGACCGAGTTCCTGCACTTGTATACAAACTAAGTTCGTTTGTTCGTAATTCCACATTTCGGTAATATTTCCCCGCACTCTGTCTTCATCTATAAAAAATAAAAACAAATATCCTCAACTTTGTCCAACTTGGGGTCGGGTCGAGGAATGAGATGAAACGGAGCCCTTACATTTATAGAGGTCTGTGAAAGGTATCGGCACAGGGGCGGATTATAGAGGTCTGTGAAAGGTATCGGTACAGGGGCGGATTATAGAGGCCTGTGAAAGGTATCGGTACAGGGGCGGATTATAGAGGTCTGTGAAAGGTATCGGCACAGGGGCGGATTATAGAGGTCTGTGAAAGGTATCGGCACAGGGGCGGATTATAGAGGTCTGTGAAAGGTATCGGCACAGGGGCGGATTATAGAGGTCTGTGAAAGGTATCGGCACAGGGGCGGATTATAGAGGTCTGTGAAAGGTATCGGTACAGGGGCGGATTATAGAGGTCTGTGAAAGGTATCGGCACAGGGGCGGATTATAGAGGTCTGTGAAAGGTATCGGCACAGGGGCGGATGAATGAAATTAAACAAAATGGATGAGACTAATAAGGGGAAATAATAGAATGAAACTTATGGCAGAGGAAAACGGGAGAAACCCGAGAACAATCTGCCCAAGCTCCGTTTCGTCCACAACGAAACACACTTGGAGTGACCGAGAGTCCATCTCGGGACCCCAGCGGTGAGACGCGAGCGTCTCAGAGCTGCTTCATAATCTATAAATACTGTAAACAAATTATATTATACTTTAACTAATGCACAGACTCTATTGAAACTGTAGGTTCATGGCCGCGCGGACATAAGCTCTTCATACATCCTTATCCTGAGCTAATGTTTCTGCGTTAAATATGGGAGGGACCAAAAATATGATGACAGTTAAGGATGTAAAATAGGGATGTGTATTGTCACCATTGTTATTTAACGTTTTATAGATGATGTAACTTTGATGCTGGGAGTAGAGGGATCGATGCTCCAACAGTGGGTGGGCGACGTATTCCTGTTCTAATGTACGCAGACGACTTATTCCTCCTTTTCATGAAAGTAGATATCATGCAGAAGAATTTAGATTTACTATCGACATACTGTACGACTTGGGGACTTTCTGTTAAAGTTAACAGAATAAAGCCATGACTTTTAAAATCGGGTCAGTATACAGCGGGAGAGAAATGTGGACATACCGTGGTAGAATTTAGAAAATGTTAAAAACTTTGTCTACTTGGGGATGACTTTGACAATGAATGGAAAATGGACGAGACATATCGAGAATACAACAATGAGGTCAAGGAGCCGGACAAGCGAAATGCTTACTAATATGTCAAAATTGCGAAACATACCGATGCGTAATTTAGAACAGTTTGACTCATCGACTGCGAGAGCGACCATGCTGTATATCTCAAAAATATGGGCTTGGGAACGAACGGGGACACTAGTTAAAATTCAAGTTATGTTTCTTAAGAGAGTGTTGAGGTTAGCAACGAGGACTTCAAATTGTGGCATACTTAAACAATTCGATGCATTTTCGAACACAATAAGGAGCCAAATTATGGTTATTAACTATTGGTTGGACATAATAAACGGGAATCAGGACTCGCTCAGAGCAGAGTGTTACAATGAACAGAAAAGACAGTGTGTTTCGGCAGATTGGATAATCGGTGTAGAAAGGGGATTGAAGGGCATAGGAATTGGTTGGGTATGGGAGAAGAGTACGGGGAATAATAGAAATGTTTGGAGGAAAGTTAAGAAGAGATTGATATATACAGAGAGAACATAGAGGCCTAGTGTAACCAGAAAACATCGCTCACCCTGCAGTCGGAACTGAAACTATCGTGGGGAAGGGAAAGTATATTGACTCTTTGGATGGGGATGATAGAAGTGTTATTGTATGGTTTCATTTGGGGGTTGAATGGCCAATAATTTAACAAGCGAAAAGGCATTAAACTGTGCCCGCTATGCGATGACCGTGAAAATTGGCAGCATATTATAACACTCTGTAGAGAGACAGAGCAACTTAGATTACAGTTGATGCCGGAGAGATGTCTCAGATTAGATAGTGGCGTGCTAGGATCTTTCAAGACGGATCGAGAGTGAAGTAAAAACATGCAAAATTTTGGGGAGGCCTACAGTAAGGAAATTGAGGTATAGCAAAATTGGAGATCAATAAGGATATGTCCACCGCTGTGGTCTCGAGGTAGCGTGCTGCCTTGTCACGCAGCGGGCCCGGGTTCGATCCCCGGTCGGGGCAGTTTTTCTGGGTGAGGTTTTTATCGGGGTTTTTCCTCACCTGTAAGACAAATGTCAGGAAAACTTTAAGGCCCAAACGGTCCCCGAAATCATATGGCCATCATCTTCATCATCATCATCCTCATCATTATCATCATCACCATCATCCTTCACCGGTGTGGAAAGCAACGGGAAGCTACCACACCTACACAACTCCCTAGTAAAGCTGCAAGCATAGCATGAAAATGCTATGATTGCAGTAAAGGACCTCCTTCGGACAGAATTACTATGGATAGATAAGGATATATGTATTATCAGTAAGAAGAATGTCAGTATGGTCTTTGTTTTCGATCTTTAATTACATTATATTATAAGTAATCTTGATAAGTTGAATAGCCTTATAGTGCATTTGACGTCTGCAGGGGGGGGGGTTATGAGCACGCGCGTGTGTATGTGTGTGGGGGTGTGTGCGTGTATACATGTGTGTTTTTCCCTCTTTTTTATTTGTTTTCTTGCATTTTTTAAAATTATTAATATACAGAATGAGACTTTTTAAAATCTGCACACATGGTATTTTCATGGATGAGTGTAAATGTGTATTATTGTATATATAGTGTGGACATACATTTTATTTATATGTATTCATTGTTTTGATACAGGTGTGTAGCCATGTAGGTATTTGTTTATATTATGATTATTTTTTTTAATTCATGGAAAAATAATGCACGTACGGCCAAGCAGACCCCTGCGCAATGTTAATCCATATGTATTTTCTTTCTTTTGAAAAAAATAAAGACAGATTCCATTACCAATGTTTTCCAATCATCCCCTGTATAATCTACTTTTCTCAAATAATGGATAATGTTATTATCGCATCTTATACTTGGTGTACCAACTGGGCGTTTTCCTTCTGGTTTTTCTACAAGTAGCTTCCATGCACCTCTTTCATTTCCCATTCTTGCCACATGCCCTGCCCATCGCAATCTAAGAGTTATATTATACCTGTAGATAAATTAATTCTTTATGATTATAGACTCGCGTGGAATATGTTGTGACACATATTTTCCCAGAACACCTTTACAATGTGGATATGCATTTGTGTTATGTATGTACACGCCTTAAAAACATACCCGGTAACACGTGTAAGAACACATTATATCGGCGTTTTAGTTATTACTAGGTCACTAAAAGTTGATTGCAATACAGAGAGTATATATTATTCAACTGTATCTATGTAGAACCAAGATAGACAGTCAGAAATCTTACTTTTTATTAAACTGTGTTCCAAAGTTAACCCCCAACATTTAAAAACTATTGACCCAGTTATTAGTATGCGTAACTGTGAACTCAATGAAAAAGTGTATGTCTTGATGCCACCCAGAGCACTGTCCGTGTTTCGGGTTTCGCGTTGGGGGCGGATCATTGACGACAATGTGAAGTATTTTCAATTTACGTACCATCTCGATACACCACTTCACATATATGATGCATTGTGTACAAAAATGAGTGTATGTTTATGTGTTTGTGTAGTGTGAAATGTGCTGTGTAAGGGATGATGATGAATAAAGGGAGAAAGTAACAGTCAGTGGCCTAGTCCTGTCGAACAACACTAAGGGGACCACTAGGCTTAACATCACTATCCATCCGACGAATCACTATCAACAGCACTACATTACCTTCTCAACATAGACCTATGTACTGCGAAGAAGTTTGTAATTTAATGCGGGAATCTGGTGCACAATCTAGCCTGTACACCACAGCCTCTCCTAGCCCCAAGATTGAAAAGTTTGCAATAAAATTAATTTTGTTAAATTAATTTTATTAAAATAATTTAACAAACGTTTCTAACCGCGCCGGGTGTGGAGCCAGGGCCCGCTAGACAGGAAGAAGGTGTGCTACCACCTGATCCAGCAAAGGAGAAAAGAAGTCCAGGCATTGATCATAGAAGTAATTACAGTATATAAAAACAAAATATCCTTAACTCGTGTCCGACTCAGGGTCGAGTCGAGGGATGAGATGAGATGAGATAAAATGGAGCCCCATATAGAGGTCTGTGAATGACAAAGGTGTCGGCCGACCACGCCTGACGCGCCATCACAGGGAGATGAACGAAATGAAACGAAATGTATTACATGAGTATGGAGAAATGGTCAAATGAAATTGTGGCTGGGGAAAACAGGAGAAACCTTGAGGAAAACCAGTCCAAGCTCCGTTTCGTCCACCATGAAACCCACATGGAGTGACCGAGACTCGCTCTAGGGATTCCAGCGGTGAATTTCAGTATAATCAAACAATAACTAAATAAAAAGTTGCAAATATATATATCCACCGCTGTGGTCTCGAGGTAGCGTGCTGCCTTGTAACGCAGCGGATCCCGGTCGGGACAGGCTCCTGGGTGAGATTATTTCGGGGTTTTTCCTCACCTGTAAGACAAATGTCAGGAAGCTTAGAGCCCAACGGTCGCCGAATATCATCGTGCCATCGCCATCATCATCCTTCACCGGTGTGGAAAGCAACGGAAAGTTACCACACCTATAATTCCCTAGTAAAGTTGCAAAGCATAGCATGAAAATGCTATGATTGCAGTGAAAGACCTGCCCTCACTCAGAATTACTATGGATGGGTATATATATTAAACAACAAAGGTATTTATTCTAAAGTCTACGACATCAGATCACTCTGAATGAGGGTTTAACTGAAAGCAACTAGGCCTGATCTACACGTAACGTTTCGTCGTTAATCTTGCATGATCAAATAAGACTGACACCAAAATCTGGCGGCAACACTATTCAAACTTGTAATCACTAGTAAACCTTCTCTCCTTTGATACCGGTTTACCGGAAACCCATATACGTTCTGAAGGCTTATGTCACAAGTAGACAATCTGTGAAATCTTAGGGACAGAGGGACAAGTGTTTAGAAGCAATGGGACCCACAAAGTGTCGGTAAAGTGTGTATAGATGGACATATTCCCGTTCGCACTGATCAGTCTCTGCAACACAACACAGTTTAATGATTATGCCTGAGAAAGGCGAAATACTGCGGCCAACGTATGTGCTTGTATCCAAGCATCTGGAAAATTCTCGCAGGCAGATTCTTCAAATATACGATCGTATGCTGAAACAACAGCGAACATATCGAAAGCAGACCTCAAACGGTTGTATCGTGACCTATTTTGGCCAAGTATGCATGACAACAGGACAAAAATTCTGCTTTTAGTGGATTCATTGTGTTCTAACAAAGATCATACATTGTCTGCATCCGAAAAACCTGATGTTAAAGTCCTACAAAAAGAACTCGTAGCTGAAGGTTGTAGGGGAATTATCAAACCTCTGGATTTTCATTTTTCAGACGCTAAAAATATTTTGTTCGTTACGTAATGGGCACAATCTCTATCGAGACACAGGATCACATTTGGCATCGCGATAGTTTTCTGACCCTGCAGTCCTTTTCCCTATAGGAGTTCAGCGATCCTTGTTTCAAGAACTAGATGTATGATTTTCATAAGGGCGGATACTTGGACAACGAACCTGGAATATAGGTTGCGCCAATGGACTACTTCTTCGAGTCATTGACAAATGATGAGTGTACAAAGTGTTAGGCTATCGCTTCTGTAAAATGTGCCCATTGTGAACTGTCTTTCTGCCCATATCACTGTTTATTTGATGAACTGCACATTGATTGTCTCTTATAATAAATTTTGTTTGAAATCAATAAAGTAAAGTAAACTAATCCCACTACAGGCCTCAGAAATCCCCTTGGGGTAGTAGGAAGTTAAGGCTCCCACTATTTCTGGACAATCCGCACTTGATGTCAGCCGGGTTGTCAGCCCTGCGTGACGGCCGCCTTTACCCCCAGAACAAGCGTCTGGTACTCATTTCCGTTAGAGGCTGAGTCGACCCCAGGACCATAGTGCCGCCAGAAGGTTTGGGTCAGTTTAAAAATCCTGACCCACCGGGACTTGAACCCTAGACCTTTCGGCTTGTAGTTCAGTGCCTTAACCACTACGCTACGGCGTGTCCCTTGAAATCAATAACAATACACATATCCAACATCCCAACGTAAATTGTTTCTTTTAAACGAGATGTTTTTTCCTCTATATTGAGATCTCCACCTTCCTACTATATTGTCATATAAATATGAGAAACGAGCATTTGAGCAACTTTGGTGTCATGTTTCCAACACTTTACTGACACTTTGTGGGTCCTACAGCTTCTAAACGCTTGTCCCTCTGTCCCTACGATTTCATAGGTTGTCTACTTGTGACATAAGCTTTCAGAAAATATATGGGTTTCTGGAAAGCCGGTATCAAATGAGAGAAGGTTTACGTGTTTGTCTTTCGATTAGTCGTTATCCTAAGTTACCGACTGCATCATACCTTATCGACTGAATCAGAAGACTGGCTTTCAAATTAAACGCTTTGACGCTTTTATTTTTGCACACACTTTACGGTAAACTGTTCGGAATGAGTTGATTTTTTTGTGACGGACTCGTTACTTGCTTTAGTATCCACTTCTTTATATTTACTAACCAAAGCGATGTAAGCTTGTTTTTTCGTATCTATATTGCTTCGATTTCACAATACCAGAAGCAAGGAAAACTATGGTACAGTTACATGAATTCCGTGAAAAATTAATGAGACCAGTATCGTAAATGTGATACAATTTTTTTTCGTCACTATACACTGTAAAAACACTAGTTAAAACCTTAGTATCGCCGAGAAAAGACTGGTAGAAGAGCGAAGTTTGACCAATTAGACCGTCATACATCTATATGCACCAACTTTTTCGGCAAATAAATCATCCATTAGCAATAGGCCTAATTCTCCCAATTCAAACTACCTTCATTTCAATTCTTACAAACTCTTTTGCGAGTTTGTCAAACCTCATTCAGTTCATGCAAAACGTCCAATTTGCCGTACACACGCAACTTTTTGTTTGACAAACTTGGCATGATCATGCAAGACTGACGACAGGCCTTACAGTTGTGTGCCTAACGCTTTACCGCTTAACTAACTTGTAGAAATATACCAGGTTTTCCATATTTTGTACTTCCATTATTAAGTTAGTCCACTACTGTGGTCTCGGAATAGCACCGCTGCCTTTTATCGCTATTTCCCGAAACATATTCCCCACATTGAATGAACCCAGACCAAGCTCATTCCGCACTGCCGGCTTTCGGACTCGCTGTCAGTATTTTGACAATTTACCGGGTCTCCCAGGAACTATAGTTGGATTTCTGAACCTGGAGTCGCTACTTATTGTAGCTACCCGAATTCCTCACGATCGTGATTGGGTCCCTTACTGGCCGAAATGCAATGGACAAAATGCTTCCCTCATGGAGATTCGAACCAGCGCAAGACCCGTAGCTCTGCGCCAAGGCATCATGCCTTAACTACTCGACTACGGCGCGGAACAGGTGTAATTGAAAGAACTTTTAATATTTTTATTCGGTCTAATGAAACATAAGTTGTTAGGAACGATTTTGCTGATATGATCGCGATTTATAATATAACTGTTATGGCATTCGATACTTGTGGTGCTGATTACATGTGTGAAAGCTAATATTGACCAATGATATGTTAGAATGAGTGACACGCATGTTGCATAAACCACCAGTGATGGAGAAGTTTATTGGATGCTTGAGGTTATTTAGTCGATTGCCAATACTCATTACATCACATCGGTAACATAGTTCTCATTACGTTTATGAGGCAGAAGTTATCACATCTCTATACTCAAACTGTTATTAAATCATACAAACATCGCAATCGCAACTATGATGAGAGATATGTAGATAAGTGTAAGAAGAATACATTTTATTGACAAATAATTGTTGTACACAGTTTTGACACCCGAGTGCACAAGTGCTCGTGCTCGAGTGAAGTTCACTTATAGAAATAATACAAGTAGAATGCATATGTTACATAGCAAAGTTCTAGTTAAAGAGAGAGGGAAAATAGAAATTAAATACATTCTATCGCATAAAAAAAATATTAATAAGGAAAATAAGCAAACCAATATAGAATAGATTAATAAGAGACTGAAAAAGGTATACGAGAAGAATTAAATATATATAAAATTGAAGATAAAATCAGCGACAATAACAAGAAATGGACAGAACACTTAATGAGAATGAACAACGAAACAATACCAAAAAAGAACCATCCTGTATAAACCCAGAGGAACAAGAGATGTTGGCCGACCTTGTAGTATAAGAAGAAGAAGGTAAATAAAGACATTAGGAAATAATATAAAACAAAACGCGTTTACGGCAAACTTTCTAATTGTAAAACTCACTCTGACACACACAGAATTAATGCAAAGGACAGTGATGTAAACAAAATTTCAGATAGTAGATTAATACCAAATCATAGACGGTAATAATACGTATAAAACAAAACAAATTTTAGAGACTGTCTCAGAATATAAAATACACTACAACGCAGTAGAATTATTGCAATGGAGAATGATATAAACAAAATAATATATATCAATAACAAACTGAAGAAAGAAATTAAATATGTATTAAGTAATAATAATATAAATCAAAGTAAGTTAATCTTATTTATTATTTTAAAATATTTAAATAAATAATTTAAATAATTTCATAGTTGTAAGAGTGTTAGACTTACAGCCTACATTTTTTGTGTGGATGATGATATGTAGTCCGACATCTATTCTCAGGGCTTCCGGACTAGAGGGTCCTGGTTCGATATCCGGTCGAGTTAAAATATAATTATAAAATTAATTTTATATAATTACGAGACATGGACTTTTCACTCTAAGTTGAGGAGAAAAAAATACAAATATTTGTGAATCTGAGAAAAGTTTTGGACCAAAGAGGGACTAACAGACAGGTGAATGGAGAAGACCCACGTTACAATCTTTATGGAAATCCAGATGTAATAAGAACAGGACATGTGGCACGAATGAAGAATGGAAGATTACCATGGAAACTCCTTCTAAGAAAACCAGAGTGATGTCGTCAGTAGGTAGGTCAAGAATCGGGTAGAGATGGGGGTGTATGGAGAGCTTGTGCTCGTGCGGCCACGAACCTTAAGGTTTGTCAGTGCCAGTGAATTATTTATGACACGTTACTTTTCCTTTCTTTTAGGTTTATATATATATATATTTATTTATTTATTTATTTATTCTTCTTTACAAGCCAGGCAACGAATCTGTTGGGTTGGAAATTCTGTTTTCTCATGATTCTGAGGTAAAATATGGAGTAGCCATATTGTTCTTCTTTCTCACGATTTTTTTTTGTTAGGTTTAGTGAAATCCTAATTCATTTTCTCATATTTTGGTACTTTTTTCTCACTAAGATATATATATACACACACATACGCACACATGAGGCCAGTAACTAAATTCTACAATAGTAATCTGTTATTTTTTTAAGTTATGATATTACGTTGTTCCGCTGACATAGCGTAAAGCTGTCTTTAAAATTTCCTATTTTACCCAATTATATTTATTACGTATTTTTTGATCCTATAAAGGCATCTTTAAAATTCAACTTTGCTTAAAATTGTGTATTTTACCCATTGATACGTATTTTGCCTTTATTAAATCAAAAATCAACTTATTACAATTTCGTAATTTATCACTGTTCATTATCGTTGGCTAGATGTGTGGAAATTTTTGAAGAACTTCGGAATTTTATCAGAGCTTCGAAGTAATGTACAAAAATCATAACAAATATACTTTGGAACCAATAAATAAATGTATTTTACTGACCTAATTTAGGTGCCTGATTAATCTTTTAGATCCTAAAATTAGATCTATTTATTTCTGTTGTAATCTAGAAATATTATTGGCAAGTTATATCGTATACACCCTGTATATTGGGAGCAAGAAAATGGAAGGTTTTACTCATGCGCTTGGAAGCTGTAAGAAAGTTGAGTAACTCCGCAACTAAAGCAGCTTTTAACAGACTGGTTTATAGGCTTTCCCTTTAGTCTTGTGGCAAATGTCTTTCCCCGAACGACAAGTCAACTCATAGAGTTGCAGAACAAGTCATATTTATCAACCCTAATAAAACTGGAAAACTTTTTCGCAACTAATAGTAAGTTAATGTACAACACAACAGCCACTATATTACTCGCGAGTCCTAGTACAATGGTGGTTATTGTGTTCCACTAATGGTTTCAAAGTTCACCCGATTTTTCATAGCGTGAAATACCTCACCATGTAATACTAGATATTGTCTATATAGAAACAGGCTAAAAGACAAAACAGATAACTACTATTTTCTCCTCTGTTTGTCAACCGATTTTTTTTAGTAGCTATTGACGAGCTTTAATGTTATCAATAAAACATTTTGGAAAACCTTAGTTTTTATCTAAAAGACAGTGTTTATGGAAAATCTCCATGATGCAATGGTTTAAATTTATTAAAGAGAAGCATGTGATGTATGAAGACCATGTCAAAAATATTCTGCCGTTTTTAACTGCAAGGCACTAAAATCTAGTGCCAAAGCTCCCATTTAAACTATGCTTGGGTAATACATGTGCATGTATTAATCACATAAGTAGATGATCATCCAGCCAGTGTAGGGTTGACATATGGACAGCATGTTGGGTCTACTAGCAGTTATAGCTGTTTTTTTTCAACGTGGAGCCGCTACTTTTGCAGCTACCCAAATTCCTCTGGATGCTGGGTGATAATTTGGAATACCACCACACCAATCATCAGTTATACTCCAACATAAATGTATACCCTACATTTTTAAGATTATGGTGTAACACATTTTGAAACTAGCAATGTTTAATATAATATAAATTGACCTGTTATTTATGGTCGAACATTGACGAACACTAGTTACAATGAATAAACAAAACTAAAAAAAAAAGCTGATTTATAGTTCACTAATGAAGAGTATTCTATTGTATGATGCGGAAACGTGGACGTTAAGCAGAAAGCAAGCACATAAACTACGCTATTGGTGAAATTAATGGACTTTTGAAGGAGGGCTTCTACAAATTCAAGAAGAGACAAAATTAAAAATACTAAAATTAGAAAAGTATCGGAGTTAAAACAAACTTTTCTACAAGTTATTGAAGAAAGAAGACTGAAATTGTGTGGCCACGTAAAGAGGATGTCAGATGACAGGATACCTAAGATTATGTTAAATTTTGAACCGGAGGGAAACAGAAGAAAGGGGAGACCAAACGAACAGTGAGTTCAAGGAGTGGATAGGATTATGGTGTCCAGAGAATTAAGAGAGTAATGCAGAGAATAGTGATTTATGGAAGAGTAAAATTTAGAATGAATTGTAGGAAAACTACTTTATTCTAGAGAAGTTCCTAATAAAGAGAATAATATAATGAACCATTTCGTTAAAGAAAGTCAGAAATTGATAAATATGTTACTCAAGGTGATAATTCCTGGCTCATATGATGCACTGAATATATATATATATATATATATATATATATATATATTGTGAGGCATTGCATTACAATGCCACGATATGGGCGCCATATGTAATGAAAGTAACGTGGACGCGGTAGTCCAACTCTACCAGACTCTGATGTCTGCGGCTTCTACAATTCTCATTTGAAGTTCAGTTAGTTTACGTGGTAGTGGAAGAACAAACACTGTTCTTTACGTAACGACAAAAAAAAATCTCATGGGGTTAAATCTGGGGATCCGGCAGATAATTTCATAATAGCATTGACAAGACGTCATGTTTGTCCCAACGAACATTCTGGAAGCTCGTGATTGAGATAGTTGCGATCCTGACAGTAATAGTGAGGTGGTACTCCATCTTGCTGGAACAAAAAATTGTCTCAATCTATATATAGTTGTAGCATTAACCAAAATCATTGGTGATCAAGGTAATATATGTCATGGATAGTGTGAGCCATAAAAAAGCGATATGACATGGCCCAGAAATCATTCAACTTGGGTGAATTTCGGTCATAATCAATGATTCTGCATGGATTGTTTTGATCCCTCAAATTTGGCAGTTATGACGATTCACAATAAAATACCATTGTCAGTGTTACATGCAGCACAACATGTACTTAGCAGAGGAAACTGCAAAGTACAAAAAGTACAGTTTAGTAGTAGTAGTAGTAGTAGTAGTAGTAGTAGGACTTTGTTAGACTAAAAGTAAGATTTACAATATTATTTACCAATATGGTTCGCACGGGCAGTAAGCCGAATGTGCTGTTGACCCGTTACAATAAAGTAATAATTGGTAATAGTATGAAGAAAAAACAAAAAGAAAACAATTATTACAAGTACATAAAGAAAACACAATATCATAATATTACAATTGCATAATAATACAATAACATTATACATTAATTAAGTTATGTATAATTATTAAGAATTAACGATAATGCATTTTGATAACATGTATTTATTCATGAATGAGTGTTGTTCTTATTTTCCGAGTTTTGTCCAGGAATTTACCCAAGCTTACCAATTTTCAGGATTTACCATTAACTCGTAGCATGCCAATCTTTCACGATTTGAATTTAGAAATCTTTCCGGTAATAACTGATGTCTCCGATATTCTAAATCATTACATTTTCCTAATATATGTATCTCGTCTTCAAAGCTCACGCACATTGGACGTATTCGCATATCGTGATCGTCGCTAATTTTTAGAAATTTCCGTGCCCCTAGCCTAAACCAAGCAAGCCCTGATCTCTCTTTAAATCCCAGGTTGAGTATATAAGATTATTTTCCCCAGACGTGTTTTAGGTCTCTCTGTAAATACAGTGAGCGTTTTCCCGTACATTCGGCGAAAATATCTTGTTGGTTTATATTTAAGTACCTCCTCCTTATTTTGCTCCATACATTCTTGTGATTTTCAGTCCCTTTTTCCCATACCCAACCCATCCCAATCTTTTGTACTTCTCTCCTAACCTCGTCTGCCCAAAATTTCACATCTATGTTTTATATGAGCCGTGGAAAGTCAGATTTTGTATGATAATGTATGAAATATAAATTTAACGAAGTATTACTTTCAGTAGAAACATGGTGTAAATCAAGAATATTTCAAACAATGTTAAGAAGCGTAAGGACATATGGGCCAGAAGTTCTTTTAGTTCCTTAATCAGACTGGGGGGGGAGACACGCTGTCCTTCTCACTGCGACTTGGAAGATGTATTGCGCTACCCCACTACATTATGAATAAATGGAACAAAGTCTACTCTACGGTGTTATGTAAGTTGTAGGTCGTCTTCCGGGTCCGACACACCAGATTCTTCTCTTGACCCATGCATACTATTTTGGCTTGGGCATGTGGTAGCGAGGAGGCACTACAACCCTCACATTGGCACCTTCTGTACTTTTTATTGATCAGGCTCGGAGTCATAAGTCAGCACCCTATTCCCAACTAGATCCCCACAATCGGATATCTTCAACACATGTGGGTGCAAAGCAAATTATTTTCCTAACATGAAGTGAGAGAAGGGTGACATGGAATGAATGAATGAGAAATGAAATGTCATGAAGAAGGGGGCAGGGAGAATGGAGTGTGTTGATGGGATGAAGTTCGTGAATCAGGGGAACCCGAAAAAACCGGAAACGTCCGGTATTGCCCACTATCAATGCCGCTCTGGAATCGTTGGATTTGAATCTGGAATCCCAGTTGAGGCAGCAGTGAGCGTTAGCAACGCGTTATACCGAGACGATCAGGAACTTCAGAGATCAATTTTCAATAAAATTGGAATCCATAATCTTCAAGTTTGATTTTAATTCTTTAATTCATATGACGGCAGAAAATTGATATAATTCCTTACAAAAAAAATATATATGCATAAATTTTGAATCCGTTCAATTCATTTATTATATACTATAATGTCTGCAGGGACGGGGGGAGGGGGGTATGAGCGTGCGGTGTGTGTATGTGTGGGGGTGTATGTGTGTGTGTTTTTTTTTCTAATTTGTTTTCTAGCATTTTCTTTTAATATTAATGTACGGAATGTGGATGAATGTAGATATGTATTATTGTGATTTAGTGTAGACATAGATTTTACTTATATGTAGCCTGTTATTGTTTTTTGATACAGGTGTATTTGTAGGTATTTGTTTATATTATTAGTTTTATTTTTTATTCATGGAAAATTAATGCACGTACGGCCAAGCAGGCCCGTGCGCAATGTAAATGCATATGTAATTTCTTTATTTTGAAAAAAAAGGCAATAAATTCCATTATCTATTATATACTAGCTAATTGCCCGGCATTGCTTAGGTATTTGTTTATCCCATACTTCTTGGCATCAATCAGCTCAACTCCTAAAACTATGGATTCCACACTATTATTGGTTAATTTGGATACTGTATTTTCCACCCCTTCTCATCCTCTTAAGGGTGCAAGGATCAAACTTAGGCTTAAATTGCAAGAGGACTTTCACATATCTGTTTAGCGACCCCGAAAACTATGGATTCCACATTATTCTCGGCAACTTTTAACATCTTATTTTCAGCCCTTTTCTCCTTCCTCCATCCTCGTAGAGGTTCTAGGGTTAAGGAGCTCAATATCATCTGAATTTTTGGCAAACAGATTAGCGACCCTAAAAACTATGGATTGGACACTTTTTTATTATAGTTTTCACTCTTTGCCACCCCTCTCCTGTCTTAAGGGTGCTATGAGTCAAATTTGTGTTTAAATGTCACCCGGACTGCCACAAAGGGCTTAGTGACCCCACGAACTACAAATTCCACAGTAATATTTGTCGTTTTCGCTTATAATTATAATAATTATTATCATTATTACTGTTATTATTATTATTATTGTTGTTATTATTATTATTGTTATTATTATTTGTTTTGTTATATTTCACCCCTCTCACCCTGTCTCTTATGTACACCAAGGTTCTCTTATTCCCAAGGAACCTTTTGCAGATTTTATGTTATATGCGTTCCGAGTTTGGCTGAAATTACACTAGGCGTTACAGAATTTTGCTAGAACATATATAGGTCATTGTTGATCATTTCTATATTGCAAACTCCGTCTCAGTGTCCTAGGGGTTGCCGAGATATTTTACTGCTTACAGTTACACTGATGATATATATATATATATATATATATATATACATACGCACATACGCACATACGCGCATACGCACATACGCACATACACACATACACACATACGCGCATACGCACATACGCACATACGCGCATACGCACATACGCACATACACACATACGCGCATACGCACATACGCACATATGTACATACGCACATACGCACATACGCACATACGTACATACGTACATACATACTTAAATGCATACATACATACATACATACATACATACATACATACATACATACATACATACATGCATACATGCATACATGCATACATGCATACATGCATACATGCATACATGCATACATGCATACATGCATACATGCATACATGCATACATGCATACATGCATACATGCATACATGCATACATGCATACATGCATACATGCATTCATGCATTCATGCATTCATGCATTCATGCATTCATGCATTCATGCATTCATGCATTCATGCATACATGCATACATGCATACATGCGTACATGCATACATACTTACTTACATGCATACATGCATACATGCATACATGCATACATGCATACATGCATACATACATACATGCATACATACATACATACATACATACATGCATACATACACAGAGTGTAGCCAGAAAATATCGCTCACCCTGCAGACTGAACTGAAACTTTCGTGGGGAAGGGAGAAATATATTGACTCTTTGGATGGGGATGATAAAAGTGCTATTGCATGGTTTCATTTGGGGGGATGGATGGCCCTAATTTAACAAATAAGGAAGGCATTAAACTATGCCCACTATGCGATGACCATGAAAACTGGCAGCATATTATAGCATTCTGTAGAGAGACAACAACTTAGATTACAGATGCTGCCGGAGAGATTTCTCAGGTCGGATCGAGGGAGAGTGGCGTGTTGGGATCTTTTAGGACGGATCGAGAGTGAATCAAAAACATGCAAATTTTTGGGTACAGTAAGAAAATTGAGATATAACAAAATTGTAGCTTAAGGATATATGTATTAACAATAAGAAGAATCTCAATATGGTCTTTGTTTTCGATCTTTAATCATGTTATATAATAAGTAGGTCTGATAAGTTGAATAGTCTGATAGTGCACTTAATGTCTGCAGGGACGGGGGGAGGGGGGTATGAGCGTGCGGTGTGTATATGTGTGGGGGTGTGTGGGTGTATGTGTGTGTGCTTTTTTTTTCTAATTTGTTTTCTAGCATTTTTTTTTAATATTAATGTACGGAATGTGGATGAATGTAGATATGTATTATTTTGATTTAGTGCAGACATAGATTTTACTTATATGTAGCCTGTTATTGTTTTTTGATACAGGTGTATTTGTAGGTATTTGTTTATATTATTAGTTTTATTTTTTTATTCATGGAAAAATAATGCACGTACGGCCAAGCAGGCCCGTGCGCAATGTAAATGCATATGTATTTTCTTTATTCTGAAAAAAGGCAATACATTCCATATTCTATTCTATTCTACATACATACATGCATGCATGCATACATGCATGCATACATTCATAGATGCATTGATGCATGCGTAGATAGATGCGTAGATAGGTGCGTAGATAGATGCATACATAGATGCATAGACAGATGCATAGACAGATGCATAGACAGATGCATACATAGATGCATACATAGATGCATAGACAGATGCATAGACAGATGCATAGACAGATGCATACATAGATGCATACATAGATGCATACATAGATGCATACATAGATGCATACATAGATGCATACATAGATGCATACATAGATGCATACATAGATGCATACATAGATGCATACATAGATGCATACATAGATGCATACATAGATACGTACGTACATACGTACGGACCCGGCAGACGTCGTCTAGGCCGAACGTTCATTTGTGGTGTCATGACCGGACGATAAAAATATTACATATTTACCTCAAAATTCACTAATTAAGACGTAATTAGATATTTTAAATAAGTTCGCGAGAAACCTCCTCGCTGCCATCTGTTGTGGTTCAAGAAGCGTGCATGATGACGTCACAATGTTGTCGCGCGGAATTTGTCGTTAAATCCGATGACTACACATCTGACATAAACAATTCCTATAACCCGATTGCAGCGCCACCTGACGAGTCCAGTTGTGAATTTAAACCATACAGGGATTCAATCAAACACACACACACACACACACAAAATTTCATCAAAATCGGTCGAGTCGTTCAGGCAGTTTCTAATTTTCAAATTATTGGATTTCGCTCATTTTTGGATAATACCTACCTCGGTATATTTTAATGCGATATACTGACTTACGTTGTAAACATTAAAAAATGTGACTGGTAGAGCGATTTTAAAATTTTCACTTCAGGTGAACTCCTACATCTAATGGGTTTGGAGAGACCAATTGTGAATATAAACCATCGAGGGACCAATCAGACACACACAAAAATTTCATCAAATCGATCCAGTCGTTTAGGAGTAGCTCAGAAACACACACGCGTATAGAAGAATTATATATATCCCGTTGATGTTAAGGCGATGTGGCCTTTGATAATTTTTTTCTGACACCTAATTTCCATCTTCACCAGTACAGATCTGGGATCTCAATGCCGTAAATTGCGGTCAGTACTTCAGTTTGATAATAAATTCTATTTTAACCTTAATTAATTTTCATCTAGAAATTGATATATATTTATTTTCTTGCTAACCGAGATTATCATATTGTATTGCTTTTATAGATTGTTTAAATGGAAAGTTCCCTTTTGTAAATCATCCTCTAACGTGGGGAAAAATAATCAAATCTTCTGCACAAATAACGTTTGGAATGTATTGACACCTGAAATTTTATTTTTCAAGTTAGAATTAGTTTGTTTAACCTTTTATGATTTTAAAATCAAGAGATTCCGGGTTATGTGGCCGTGGTCCATGATTGGCTTTCTTTCAGACGTTTCTCCCTCAACTTCGGAGGGTATCGTCAGTGGCGAGTGCTTCTAGATAGTGCATTCACGTAGACTTTCACGGTCAGATTTGCTATGATGATCTTGAAGAAGATTTTCGGGCTGTAGACCGTGGTCGTGAGGCTTGTGTTCCCCGACGTTTCGCCAGAGACTGCGTCCGGCATCTTCAAGGGTTGTCTCAAGACATGTGAAATGAAGATCTTACGAATTATTCAGAGGTAAACATTATTTGATAAGATACATAACGCAGAAATTAGGGACAAATGTCATATTTAAGACATAATCATATTTATTGTAGATAGAGGAAAATATTGGAAAGGTCATATAGAAAGAATGGAAGACACCCGACTTGCATAAAGAGCTAAATGAAATAGATCAATGGGCGGGAGAAGTACAAGAGGAAGACCAGACAAGAGATGGATAGACAGTTGATGCACATCCAATACGTCTTCTTCCGAGGAGTGATTTTGGATATAAACAGGATTAAAATCCTACAAATTATGAATAAGAAGATGTGTTGTATAGGACAAATGGTAATCCATATCCTTTTTATTTATTTTTTTGCAGCATATATTTTAGGGATGTGTGAAATGTAAGAATGTTACGCCAAATGGAGAAAAATGTTAATTTCATACCATCCGCCTGTAATAACAAACTGTGGTATGGAATTTAAGTCTATATTGCATTGATTTCTGCAGTATTGAGGTCGATATGTACACAATCACACCACGGTTCACACCTGCTCCTGACAATGTGCAGTAACTTGCTTAATGATTCAATGATACATTGTGTTCGCCTGACAATGCATTAGTTCAAATCGCTTCATAGAGATTAAGTCCGAGTAGAAAGTATGTAAGATTCAAACAAGTACACGTGGGCGGAAGATCCTAAATAAATAAATACATAATAATAAAATAATGTAAATATGTAAGATCAACGAGCATTTAAATAGTTTTAAATCATAGGAGGAGAAATCAAATTTTGTCAAACACGTCATGTTTGCTTGCTTCCTTGTTGGTGACAGAAACAATGCGGCGTCCACTGTGCCTTTTATGAGATTATTTAACTCATGTCTCAAATGGAAGTCAATGACCAATCACCTTTCAATGAATTTTGTTTTATAACCAATGACAGTCGTGTTTGACCTCGCTCCTTATCGATTTATCTTTATCAACTCCTGCTTTTGTGATAAAGGAAGCTCTTCCTTTTTAATATTCTGAATAGGTTAGAGCATTATTTTGCCGTGTCAGACTTACTTACTTACTTACTCACTGGCACTATCGAACCCGTAGGTTCATGGCCGCGCGGACATAAGCTCTCCATACATCCCTATCCCGAGCTAATGCTTTCCAATCATTTCCTGTGTAATCTACTTCCCTCAAATCATAGTTAATGTTATTCTCCCACCTCATTCTTGGTCTACCAACTGGGCGTTTTCCCTCTGGCTTTCCTACAAGAAGCTTCCATGCAAGTCTTTCATTTCCCATACGTGTAACATGTCCTGCCCATCGCAGTCTACGAGACTTTACTGTTCTTATTATATCCGGTTTCCCATAAAGACCATGTAGTTCATTATTATGTAGTCTTCTCCATTCACCTGTCTGTTCATCTCTCTTTGGTCCAAAAATTTTCCTAAGTACTTTATTCTCAAATACCTGTAATCTCCTTTCCTCCCTTAAAGTAAGAGTCCATGTTTCGCACTCATATAGTATAACTGGTAGAATAATAGTTTTATATATTTTCAGATTAACATTTTTTGAAAGGAGTTGGGACATCAAGAGTCTCTGCAATGCATAATAGCAGCGTTTCCAGAATTGATCCTATGTTTAATTTCTTTGTGCATCTCATTCCTATTTGTGATTATTGTTCCTAGGTATTTGAATTCAGCCACTTCCTCAAAATTTCCCTCATTTGTCATTAGCTGTCCATTTCGATTATGTAATGTATTTCTACGTGTGACCATATATTTAGTTTTAGTGATATTTACTTCCAGTCCTAATTTTAATGGCATGCTATAGTACAAAATTAAACAGTAGAGGAGATAGTGCATCTTCTTGCTTCAACCCATTCTGGATTTCAAAAGTGTCTGAAAACTGTTTGCCTACACGCACCCTACTTTTTGTGTCATTTAGACACATTCGTATAAGTCTAACTAACTTTTTAGGATTTCCGAACTCCAGCAGGATACTATATAACTTCTCCCTCTTAATTGAATCATATGCGTTTTTGAAGTCTACGTACAGTTGATGTACAGTACCATTATATTCCCATTTCTTTTCTAAAATTTGTCTTATACTAAAAATCTGATCTGTTGTAGACCTGTTTCTTCTAAATGCACATTGATGATCTCCTACAATGTCATCAATATAGGGAGTAAGTCTGCTGACTAATATATTTGTTAGAATTTTGTAGGAAGTTGAAAGTAATGAGATGCCCCTGTAGTTGTTGCAATCAGTTTTATCTCCTTTCTTATAAATTGGTACGATAATTGATTCCTTCCATTCATCTGGGAGAGCTTCTTTTTCCCAAATCATACAGCGTATCTTGTCCATCAATTTTTCTACCCCTGATTTTATCAGTTCTGCTGGGATCTCATCTGAACCTGATGCTTTATATATCTTCAATTTTTCAATCGCCATTTCAACCTCTAATGCACTTGGTTCTGCGACTAGCATTTCTGCTGTCTGTAAATTATCCTCCTCAATGTCCTGCTCTGTATGTACATTTAATAGCTGACTAAAGTAACTTTTCCATCTATTTAATATGCTCGTGGAATCTGCAATCATATCCCCATTTTCATTCCGAATTATGTTTGTTCTAGCCTGAAACCCTTTCTTCTCTATACTAATTCCCTGATATAATTCTCTAATGTTCCTATTTTTTGCGTTCAATTCAAGATCATTAATCTTCTCTCTCAGATATTCCCTCTTTTTGCTCTTTAGTAACTTGGTGGTTTCCGGTCTAATACTACCCAATTGTTCTAAATTTACCTCATTTGGCTCGTGTAACCATTTCATTTTTGCTAGCTTTCTTTTCTTTACAATGTCGGCACATTCCTCATCAAACCATTTCTTGTTTTGCCTCTTTTTTAAACAATCAATGCTTTCTCATGCTGACAATTTAATAGTATCTCTTATAGCCTCCCATTCTTTATTGATATCAGTTTCTTCTTCGTTTGCCACATTGTCATCTGAAGATTCCAGTACTTCAGATCTGTTAGCAATTTTGATTTGGTATTCTTGCCGCATTTCATCATTTTTCAAGTTTTTTAATTCAAATCTTACAGAATCATCTTTAGCAGTTGTTCCTCTCATAAGCGATAGCCGTTGTCTGATTTTCACCCTGACCAGATGATGATCTGAATTGCAGTCTGTCCCTCTAACTGATCTAACATCAATGATGCTACTCTACCAGCGTTTGTCCACTAATACATGATCTATCTGGTTCCGAGTTTCGCCATCTGGAGATGTCCAGGTGTATTTATGAATATCCTTATGCTGAAATGTTGTGCTCTTAACAATGAGATTCTTTGATGTGGCAAAGGTGACTAATCTAACCCCATGGTCGTTACTATCTTCATGAAGACTGAATTTGCCTATTGTTGGTTTGAATATATCTTCCTGCCCCACTTTTGCATTAAAATCTCCTAAGACAATTTTCATATGATATAGTGAAAGGCTATCAAATAAACATTCTAATTCTTCATAGAACTCATCCTTGATCTTGTCATTTTCATCTTCTGTGGGGGCATGTACATTTACAATTATAAAATCATGTCGTTTACCCTTTATAATGATGTATGATATCCCATCACTAACAAACTTAATATCTCGGATAGCGGATAGGATCCTCCTTCTGACTAAAAAACCCGTTCCAAATGCAGGTCTTTCTGCACCCCCGTAGTATAATGCAAAGCTTCCTGATTCCTGACTACCTTCTCCTGGCCACCTAACTTCCTGTAAAGGGACTATATCCAAGGGCGATTTATCTAACGCGTTAATATCTCTAGTGCCCCGCTATTGTATAAAGTCCTAACATTCCATGTTCCTAGGAACATGTCCCTGTGTTTGAGCCTTTGGCATGGGTTCCCTGAAGTAGTCCCCGCCCGGAGATCCGAATGGGGGACTATTTGACCTCCGGAAAATTTTACTCCAGATGAACCCATGTCCGCATTTCTTGACGGTTGTATTTTTACGGTGAAAGATCGTCACTCTTTCCACCAAGGTACTTTTTTCGTCTGGCTTATCACCTTCGACCAGTCCGGCATGGGTAACCCTATCGGCATCAATGCTACCGCCGGCATAGCTCTCAGGATCATTTAAGCACGCAAGCCACTCCACCGCGACAAAGTAAAGATACCATGGGGGGGCCGTGACAGACTCTCCAACAAATACATGGAATATAACAAATAATGAACAGATAATTTCGAACTATACATTTGATAATTGCGTATTCAATATTTGTGTTTTAAATGATTTTACTGAGTTGTTTACTAAAAAAAAATAAATTAATAACTGTAATGTTGGATATAATATACAGGTTGATGGTGTTTCATTTTTTCTCCACTAAGGTGCATTCTTACAATACTGCGATCCAGTAGGTTTTAGCTGATTGCGATCCTATTTGACTATAAATAATATGATCAAGTTGCAGTGAAATATAACCACACATTTCTGTTTTGTTTTCAAACATCGGAGTTTACATTAAATACCGGTATATAACATTTTAAAATACCGATAACTATATTTAGGCTAAATAATAATTTTTGAGTAAGCAGCTTATTTTTTCCGTTAAGTAGTCCTAACAAATGCCATTCTTTATTTCCAAATCGTCGATAAGTTCACAAGTCACGAAGTGACGAGTGAATTTAACTAGAAGATTTGGAAATCACTGATCATTGCTAGTGATAATTTTATTTCTTGGCTGCTATTTATTTTAGTGGCTTACTGTTTAGGGTTTTCTGATTTTTTCCATACTTAAATGATGATGTTGGTGGATAATTATGACACGTATTGACGTGATTTTTGTTAGTGGATTAATATCCACCATAGGGCGTACCCCATAGGCCTAATGTTTGATGATTATTTGCGCCAGTTAAAATATGTTACGGTGTGTAGCACGCCGTTGTGTTGGGTGGCCTGTATTGCGCACTACAGGAGTGATGTGGGTAGCAATGCTGTCAACATTGTAGCATCAATATAGGGGCGCTGTGCCGCTCTGTGAAGCTCACAGATTCTTGTGTAACATGGAGCCGAAAAGATAATTTTTAAACATTCAGTTCTGAATTATTTGAATTTGTGTTTTGATTTGCAGCAAGAATGCTCCAAGCTTCACAACCGTACAACAATCTTCTACGGGTCACAGCAACGTAAAACGTTAGCTTGATCCTTGGATAATGTGTTAGACCTGAAGAAAGGATATAGCAGCACTGATAAAGCAGCATTTCCCTGATTTACAGAATGGCGAATGTGATTTTTTAAATTAAGTCCTCATCTACAATGAGGCCAAGATATTTAACTGCATGCTCAAAAAATAGTACCTGCTGAAGATGGAACACGTCTATTTTAATGGAATTTTAATTTGTTGAGGATGATTGGAATATCGGGTAAAATTCTTACTTGAGGTGGGAGAATTATATTAACTGTGATTTGAGGGAATAAAATTATACAGCGGATGATTGGAAAATATTAACTTAGAATAGTGATTATAGAGAGCTTATATCTGCCTGGACATGAACATATGTGAGTTTCGTGGGGAAGGGAGAAATATATTGACTCTTTGGATGGGGATGATAAAAGTGCTATTGCATGGTTTCATTTGGGGGGATGGATGGCCCATAATTTAACAAATGAGGAAGGCATTAAACTATGCCCACTATGCGATGACCATGAAAACTGGCAGCATATTATAGCATTCTGTAGAGAGACAGAACAACTTAGATTACAGATGCTGCCGGAGAGATTTCTCAGGTCGGATCGAGGGAGAGTGGCGTGTTGGGATCTTTTAGGACGGATCGAGAGTGAATCAAAAACATGCAAATTTTTGAGTACAGTAAGAAAATTGAGATATAACAAAATTGTAGCTTAAGGATATATGTATTAACAATAAGAAGAATCTCAATATGGTCTTTGTTTTCGATCTTTAATCATGTTATATAATAAGTAGGTCTGATAAGTTGAATAGTCTGATAGTGCACTTAATGTCTGCAGGGACGGGGGGAGGGGGGTATGAGCGTGCGGTGTGTATATGTGTGGGTGTATGTGTGTGTGCTTTTTTTTTCTAATTTGTTTTCTAGCATTTTTTTAATATTAATGTACGGAATGTGGATGAATGTAGATATGTATTATTTTGATTTAGTGCAGACATAGATTTTACTTATATGTAGCCTGTTATTGTTTTTTGATACAGGTGTATTTGTAGGTATTTGTTTATATTATTAGTTTTATTTTTTTTTATTCATGGAAAAATAATGCACGTACGGCCAAGCAGGCCCCGTGCGCAATGTAAATGCATATGCATTTTCTTTATTCTGAAAAGAGGCAATAAATTCCATATTCTATTCTATTCTATTCTAGAGATAGTTATTGATTCATATCAGTTAATTAGTCGATTCGACCATTTTGTTTGTCTTAGTATTATTTGTTGCCATGCGACAGAAATTATTATTATTTTTTTCCCAAATGCCCCAGGTTTGTCTTTCGACATTCCTAGTTTCTCTCCTGACATGGCGTACTTGTAACCCACATCTGAGGTTGGGGCGCCTGGAAGGCGGGGCTACGTTGCCCCGATGATATGATGGGTGATGATGATGATAATGGTGCGCCAGGAGAGTCTCTAATCCTAAGCTTAGTCTAAGATATATATGGATGATGATGATTATTATATGAAATATACCTGGATACATTTATATGCAGTGGAATCATTCAGACTACTACCGGGACAAGACTATCTAAATAAACACCTACACAGTTCGGTATATCAAATTCACCTAAATGTTCTTTTGTAATTTAAATGAAGATATGGAACGAAACCATGTCCTGTTTTTGTAGGAGAGACAGAGCGCAAGAGGACGAATGGTTTCATTGTAAGTGCTTGACATTAGATAATAACCAACTAAAATTTATTAAATGCTGACAAGAAAATGATGTATGACTGCATACAAGAAGCTACGAGTGCAGTTTGTCAACTTCATCTTTCAGGTAAGTCAAAGAAACTGCATAAAGCGCTTCAAATATTTATTTTAGTTTTTTAATGTAGATAAATATATACAATTCTCGTGTCCGTCGTGATAGTAGGTGAAGAGAAGAGATGAGGTCCCCAATAATAATAATGAAGGTATATGATATACACGTATGCCAGCTGACCAGGCGTGTCTCTCCATGGCACGAGTAGATAAATTAAATGAAAGCTAAAATGGACGAGTATCGAAAATTGGTGGAATGACGTTTCTTGCAAGGGGAAGAAGGGGGAAACCTCGAGAAAAACTTGCCTAACTCTGATTCGTTCAACACTAACTCCATGTGGAATAACTGAGATGCGAATTCAGGACCCAGAGTTGCAGTTGCGCAAAGCAGCCCAGCAAAATTATCATCATCACCATCAACAACAAGGATTAAGCCCAATGGCCTGTTCCGATCTCATTATAGGTCGAATTGATTTTTGCATCTCCTCAATGGTCTTCCCAACACTCTTCTCCCTTTTGGTTTATAATTATACATTCTTCTTGGTATGCGCTGTTCATTCATTCGTAATACGTGCTGAAGGTAAGCATTTGGATAGTATTTTATTCTTTCACAGAGATTAAATATATTAAGTTCTCGTCTAATATCTTCGTTTTCTTTTTATCGGTCCTTTGCTATTGCTCTCAACATCTTCATTTCTGCAGCCTCTATTCGTTTACTATCTGCCTTTCTTAATGTCCAGGTTTCACACCCATAGATAACAGATGGAACTGCCAATACTTTGTAAAATTTTAAAATATTTTCTTTTTTGGTCTTATTCAATAAAGTACGTTTAAGTGTGCCACATAGATAATTGAATCGTTGTATTTTAGTGTATTTATCTAAAATTCTGTCATTGCCTAAATGGCATCCCAAATAATTAAAATTCCGAACTTGGTCTATAATTAAATTGTTTATCACTATTTTTGTTCTTATTGCACATTTCCCAGCAAAATGATAATAATAATAATAATAATAATATTTTAATTTCGAAATTTATCTAAAATACAAAACCTTCTCCAGTAGTAGCGGTCCTGAACATCCCCAACTTTGAATCCCAGTTCACTCCTACTTCTTCTCACACCATTTATCCAAACATTTTTTAATATTCTCCTTCGTCTTTTTCCACGTTTTCTCCACTCCTAGATATTCTGACGGATTTTAGCAGATGTCATCGTTTTTCAGATTTCTTTCTACTTTCACAATTCTGCTAATTTCAACGTTTCTAATATTTCTCTAATCTGGACTTCTGCGATGATCTTCTCCAGTAATCTTTGCTAACAACTGTTGCTCGACACGTTTTAATTGTCCATGTCTCTGACTCATATAGCACAATACTCCCTATAATGCCTTTATAAATAAATGTCTTCGTTCTGTAAACGATGTTTATACTCAAAAATACTGAGTTTGGCATGCCAATTACTCTCCATCCATCTGCTATTAATGTTTCTCTATTTCTGGACGTCATGCACCTTCTTCTTCTAAGATTGTTTCTTGACACGTTTATTGCCATTGATTCCTGTAAAACACTGTTTATCAATATTGATTGTTAAATATTGTGTTTTTGTTAATACAATAATTTTTTAATAATGTTAATAATAATGTTAATTATAATAATAATGTTACATTAATAGAGTTAATAATAATAATAATAATAATCTCTATCTCTATCTTCGGGTTTTTATAGCTCCTGCCGTCTTCCCGTGCCAAAACCTCCAAAGCCTACGGTTAGCCCTCTAGCTTGCATTACTGTCTTCATGTTTTCCTTCCATGTTAACCTCGGTCTCCCTCTTTTCTTCTTTCTGTTCGGATGCCATTCATATAGTTGCTTCGGCCATCGCTCATCTTCCATTCTTAAGACATGTCCTAACCACTATAATTCCTTCTCCTCAATTCTTTCAATTATGCTTTCTTCTGCTTCCATTATGTTTCTAATTTCCTTATTTGTGACATGTTCTAATTTAGACTTTCTGGCACTTCTCCGTAAATAATCCATTTCTAGAGCAATTAGTCTATTCTTGTAGTACTTATTGATTGTCCATACCTCACTTCCATACATTGCAACAGATTCCACCAATGTTTTACCAATATATTTTTTTGTGTCTTTCCAAATATGCTTATCCCACCATATGGAATTTAATGATGATATTATTTTGCTACTCAATTCAATTCTATGTTTTATGTTCTCTTTGCCTATACCTTCAATGTTATCTATAATTATTCCCAAATATTTAGTTTGTTTCACTTGCTTTATTTGGATTCCTTCTTCCAATATTAAATTTTCCCGTTCATTGCTATTTATTGCCAGATATTCTGTTTTTTGTAAATTTACTGTGAGACCCCATGATTCATATGTGTTTTTCAACCTTTTTATCATGAATTCCATATCAAATTTGTCTTGCGCTAAAACCAGTTGATCATCGGCAAATTGTAATGTCAGCAAAAACCTATTACCTATTGGGATCCCCATACCTTTGCAGCTTTTTTTCCATTTCATTAATATGGATTCTACATAAATATTAAATAAAATTGGTGAAAGACTGCACCCTTGTTTCAATCCCTCTGTGGTTTTTATAGGATTAGACATTGTATTTCCAATTTTAACATAAGCGGAGTTATCGTTATAGATTTGTTTAATAATTTCTATTAGGTTTCTATCAATATTGTATTTCTCCAATACTTCCCATAATTTGTTCCTCGGAATTGAGTCATAAGCTTTCTCTAAATCTATCATTGTCAAATGGGTTTCTTCTCCAACTGCAGTCCGTTTTTCAATTAACTGTTGTATTGCAAATATATTGTCAACACATGACCTTCCTGGCCTGAATCCATTTTGATCTTCTCTTAATTTGTCTTTAATATCTTTTTGTAACTTTGTTTTTAATAACTTCGTAAATATTCTATATAATGTGTTATTTATACTTAGTCCTCTGTAGTTTTTTGCGTCTCTTCTATCGCCCTTCTTGTATATTGGTACAATGTAGCTTATTTTCCATTCATAATAATAATAATAATAATAATAATAATAATAATAACGCTAATAATAATAATAATAATCCAATGTAATCATTATCTTCCTTTCATCTTGGAGTCCTGAATGGACTGTTAGAGTCTACAAAAATATTCCAATCATATCTTCTCAGGCATAATACTCATAATAAAAGTAAGCAAAAATGAAATAAAATATGTTTTATTTACTAATAAGCTTATATAATAATAATAATAATAATAATAATAATAATAATAATAATAATAATAATAATAATAATAGGTTTATTTTACCTGGCAGACTTAAGGCCATATCTCATTTTCATTTCTAACGCCTATTGTGATAAAAACCTTTACTAAAAATACTCAAAACTAGATTACTAATGTTGTTTCACCCATATACTATGATAGGCCTATCAGAAAACAATGTTTAAATTTATTAGTAACACCAATATTTATAAAATTGTAACAATAAAAATGATAGTAAAACTGTTAACAATATTAATCACAATAATAATATTAATAACGATAATAATAATAATAATAATAATAATAATAATAATAATAATAATAATAATAATAATAATATCTTAAATTCGTGACGTATTCTGAAAGGACTGTTACAGTCTAACCGAGAAAAAACCCTATAACCTTTTTCTGGCCATAGTGGTAATATAATAATAATAATAATAACTTTCATAATAATAATAGTTATAACAGTAAAACAACAATAATAATACGCCTAATATTAATAACAATAACAAAAAAATAATATTTGTAATAATAAATCAATAATAATAATAAAGTGTAATAATAATAATAATAATTATAATCCCGTAAGTCTTAGCACAATACAAAGTAAAAAGGAAAAAGTAAATAAAAGTATACAGTGGTATCAGAGAACGAAGATTAACATTTTGTAATTCTATTAATAGTAATAACAATGATAGTAATAGCAATAATAGGCATAATAATACTACTACTACTAATAATAATAGTAATATTTATAATAGCAATAAATAATAAATCAACAAATTATAGGTGAACTATATTTAATGAAAGTTAAATAAACATGTATAGTAACAGATATTTTAACAATATTAGAAAAGAAAAGTTAAATTTAACGGACATAACAAACGAACGATTTGTAACAGACTCACAAAACAATATGACATTTTTAAAACAGACATTTCCGATCCTAGGACTCATGAACAAGTATCCACGCAGAATCCGTTTTATACATTTTGTAGAGTATGACATTTTTTGTTCGTAGTGCAGGTCCTTGTCTCCGATAATAGTTGATTCCACTTGGAACACACTTTATTCAATCAGCGAGTCCTAAAGTGATTTAATTTCTGAACTGGATACAAGTGGATAGGACGCACTCAACTCAGGAAAGTTTCTATTGTGAAGTGAGATTACACTTGCACTCTCTGTTCAAAAATAAATTGAGTGTTTCCAAATTACATTTTAAATTCCGATAGTATGGTGAGAATTTGGAAACACGTGCTATTATGCATCGCTACGACTTCCGTCATCCCAATTTTATTTAATGATGTTGAAATACAAGTATCACATTTCCAATATTTAGGATGTGATATAACTTATAGAGAAAATAAAGATATAGAAAATAAAGTAAATAAATTTCAGGCTATTTGTGGAACCATAAAAAGAACCTTAGGTCGAAAAACAAGGAAAGGTACGAAACTTAAATTATATAAAACAATGGCTGTTCCTTTGTTGTTGTATGGAAGTGAAAATTGGATAATGAAATCAAGGGATAAAAGCAGGATACAGACTGCGGAAATACTGTTTTTACGTAATGTGAAAGGATGCACAAGATAGGATAGAATAATGAATGAAACTATACGAGAAAAATTAAATATATATAAAATTGAAGATAAAATCAGCGAAAATAATAAGAAATGGACAGAACACTTAATGAGAATGAACAACGAAAGAATACCAAAAAGAACCTTCCTGTATAATCCCAGAGGAACAAGAGATGTTGGCCGACCACGTAGTAGATGGACTCCACTTTTAACTTCGCCGGAACAGGCTGCATAGCCTAAACCTTGTAGTAGAAGAAGAAGAAGAAGATGTTGAAATACACCTTCCTTTAATGCTGTGCTGACGGAATTGCTATGGTCTACAAAAAATTCGAACCATCTCTTCCTAGGACATCCCAACGATCTTTTACTATTTGGTTGCTACTTTTACTCTAGCTAAAATACAAATTCAGTTTCGGAATAATTAACATAGAGCTGAAATAAATAAGATTTTTTCTTCATCTTACCTCATATTTGTTGTTTCTTGTAGGATATGTTTCACATCATCGTCTTTGCTATATCGTTAGCTTGTACAGACTGGTGATCTTTAGGTTGTCGGCCCTGGATGTGCACTCCCTCGATTCCATCCATAGTAATTCTGCCCGAGGGCAGGTCTTTCACTGCAGTCATAGCATTTTCATGATATGCTTTGCAGCTTTACTAGAGAATTATAGGTGTGGTAGCTTCCCGTTGCTTTCCACGCCGATGAAGAATGATGATGATAATGATAAGGATGATGATGATAGGCGGATGATTTTCGGGGACCGTTAGGCCCTAAGCTTCCTGACATTTGCCTTACAGGTGAGGAAAAACCCCGCAAAAATATCACGTCTTTATATGGTCCAAATCTTGCGTATTAAATTACTCTCGCCAGGAATTTTTCAAAATTGTCTATTTTCTTTTTGTTCCCCTGAATGTAGATTATTTTCCATATGGTGAGTTCATTTGTATTTTCTGTTTTAATAATTTGGTGTTAACATTGATGTTATGTTTTTCTGACCAAACGTGTGCTGCTACAGCCGATTTTTCTACTTCATTTTCTTTTACGTTTTTTGTGTGTTCCTTACTTCTAATGATTATTTTTTTCTTTGTCAGAAAGACATAAAAGCGATGTAAATACCAAATTATTAAGATAATTAGAAAACAAAAATTAACTTACCATATGTAGTTCTTCTAAAATCACTTTCCACGTCATCCATTCATCTAATGATGGTTCTACCACTTCTTCTCTTATAAACAAATTTTGCATCCATTACTACCTTGCGGAATTTTTTCTCTACATAATTTTCGAACCGGAACTAATTATTTTTGAACTGTGATATGATTATTCTGCTTCAACGTAAACTCAGATTCAACAGTTACTTGTTCTTCTTACTATTCTCCATCTTTTTCTTCTTGTTACTATTGTTGATGGATATCTGTAGAGGCGAAAATATATTTCTGTTCATAAGAACATTGATGTATACAGGCACATTAGCATTTCTCATTTTGAAATCGAGATATGTCATGAATGATGTTTAATAATAATAATAATAATAATAATAATAATTATTATTATTATTATTATTACTTACAATAATTCTTCTTCTTCCTCTACGCATGAAAGCTGGCAGCTTGTTGCGTATTCATTCACTACAGATCCGGGGTATTGTGACGTACTTCCATCGTAGTTGTGGTCGTCCTAAAGTCCTTTTCTGCTGAGGTGTCCAGTCACGTACTTTCTTCACTAATCTGCTGTTCTCCATATGTGATCGTTCCAATTTAGTCTTCTATCATTTATCCAGAAGTTTATAGGTTCAATTTCACATTCTTCTCTAATAACAGATCTGCGAATTTTCTCTCTCAGCGATTTTCCTACGATTTTCCTTAAAACTTTCATTTCAGTAGTTTCATTGATTTGTTTTGTTTTTTTAATTTCTGTTCGGCATATTCATAATCATATGTTAGAACTGGTCTTATGACACATTTGTAAATTCTTACTTTTGTATCTATTCTTAAATTTTTATTTTTCCAAACAGTATTGTTTAAACATCCCGATTTTTTTTTGCGTTATTTGCTTGATGGAGGATTTCATCTGTTATTCTGTTGCTGCTATTAATTTCTACTCCTAAATATTTTAATTTCATGACCTGTTCTATACTTTTCCCTTCTATTTCTAATTTAACACGTCGTGGTGTCCTTGGGTATTGGCATTGATTTGGTTTTATTTGTTGATATTTTCATGTTATATTTTGCTGCAATGATTCTAAATGTGTGCAATAGCATTTGTAAATCATCTTCACTTTGTGCAATTAGAACTGTGTCATCAGCATAGTTTATTATCTTCAGCTCTTTGTTACCTATTTTAATCCCTTTTCTAACTTTAACTTTTAGTTCTTTGATGATTACATCCATTATTAGTGTGAACAAAAGTATTATTATCATTATTATTATTATTATTATTATTATTATTGTTATTATCATTATTATTATAGTCAGCCGCGGTGGGCTAGTGGTTATGTTCCTTGCCACTAGTTCCAAGCTACACGGGTTCAAACCCACCGTAATCGTTGGATTTTTAGGGTGGATAAATCCAAGCAACAAGTCCTCCTTGGGCGACTTTAAGCCGTGTGTCCCAAGTCAGATGTATTTGAGGCTCGTAAAAAAACCACATGTTTGAATAAAAAAAGTCCTCTGTGCAAAATTTACCGAACGTTTCTTATCCAGAATTACCTTAATTACTCACTAGATGTCTCATCGAGGCGCTAGGCCGATCCTCTATTACTTGCTGACATCTATGGGTAAATGAGCATAACTAAATTAATTTGGTCAATAAGTTTCCATTAGGGAGCGGCCTACTCCTGGCTCAGGGAAGGAAGGGCTTAAGAATAAGATTATTATTACTAACTATAACTGGTGTAAAGATACAAAGTAATAATAATAAAATTATTAAAAATTGTTTGCATATTATATTTTTATGAAAGTGTTAAATGAGCTTATTTCTGTACCTACAAATTATTTTTTTTCAGACAAGCCATGTGTAAGCCCATAGTTAACATAAGTAGAAAGAAAAATTAGTATATCTAGGCGGGATTTGAATCCAAGATCTCCAGATTTACACGCATTGATCTAACTAGTAACATATCTAGGAGCCAGCAAAAATGTTTCTCTCTGGGATTAAAAGAGAGACATTTGTACATGATTCTGGAGATTTTCCTACTTACCTCAATGCACGCACAACTGGAGATAACAGGTTAAAATTATAGCTCAGGTCCAAATTGTTCTCACTTGTTATATAATTGTTTAACAGATTTTAAGTTCTTGCTATAAGGGAACAAGAAAGGATCAGGAATGCTCTCTACTGTGGGCCTGTACTTGTTCGCGACCCACTGTTTGATAAATAATGATTTTCATTTCGAGAGTAAAACTGATATATAAAAAAAATGTGCAAATACGATCTGTGTTATAAATATTATAGTTTGACCTGAAACACGAAATGCATTTACCACGTATTTGTTTGAAGTTGCGGGTTCGAATCCCGCAGAGTTGATAGGGGAAACGAATTAGTGATTTGCAATGTCATCTCTTGCATGACCACAAGCTGACCGCTCAGTTAATGGTCTCGTTTGCTAATCCATCGCAAAACCAATTCCAGTTCGCATCCCGTCATTAGCGTTGTATTGTGCCATAGATGCACACACTTTCCGAAGGATTTCCTTTCAGCCTGGCGTCGCTCTGTTCAAGATTTCGTGCTCTATATTTCACAACAAGCTAATTAGTAGGGCAAGGATTTTAATGCGCAATAAAATTCAGGATAATGCATTATAAAATGCAATAATGCACTAACAATTACAAAAATGCACTAAATTTAAAAACAATGCAATATGATAGGCCTATTTATATAGTACGCATTTGCAGATAAATATAAGGTGTTCACATTTTTAGTTCTGCATTGCAATGTATAACAAACAACTGTTGTACATCGTCAAAGGAGAAATATTTCTGATTTTCTTTTAACAATTACTTGTACATCGAGAAATGTCTTTCCTGTAAAGGTGAATATACAAAATAAAGTAGCCTATATCACTAGACCGCAAAGTCCCTAGTAGTACTCCTACATAATAATTTTGACCTGAAAGAACATCAGCTATTGATGACAGCATATCAAATCTTTTATTTTTACTCGAAATCATTGTTTGCGCCATAGTGCGTTTTGTCGTACTTACCAGCATTACCAGCATTACTAGAAGTTCAACTTCCTACATTTCGGGGTTGGCAACCTAAATAACTATACTGTAATATTACATTTACACCCACGTGCGGGAAGTAAAACCACTGCCATCTATGTATACTACATACAATTATATACAAAAAATATCCAAAAGATATGATGATCTTGAAGAAGATTTTCAGGCTGTAGGCCGTGGTCGTGAGGCTTGTAATTCCCCGACGTTTCGCCAGAGACTGCGACTGGCATCCTCAAGACAACCCTTGAGGATGCCAGACGCAGTCTCTGGCGAAACGTCGGGAACTACAAGCCTCACGACCACGGCCTACAGCCTGAAAATCTTCTTTAAGATCATCATAGCAGCTCCGGCCGTGAAAGTCTACGTGAATACATCCAAAAGGTAGTGTTAATATACATTATACGAAATAAATCACTGCATTTTAAATGAACTGAACTTTATTTGAAACAATATAAAACAATAAATACGTATTTACATGGAATCTTTAGAAAACAAAATTTCTGATTATAAGTCAAGATGGATACAACATGTTCATCGAATGGAAGATCACAGAATACCCAAAACTAATGTTAAGATATCAACCTGCAGGAAGAAGAAGACCAGGACGTCCACTCAAAAGACTTCTGGATGGTGTTTCTCTTGAGGCCGAAACAGGTCAACAAATGGCCTAAATTCGTGAATGTACTATGATGATGATGAAATACGTATTTACGGCCATATTATTAACAATTGTTCTCAAGGCCTCCTATTGTTTCAACTAATAAACATTGCCCACACTATTAACGTTAGTCCATTGTTTATAATGAGCGCAAATATTTCCAACAAATATGTTATTATTTTACTATTATTTATTATTTTGAAAACACCATCGCGCAAAAAAATAATGTACATCGCACGTTTGTGAAGTGTTTTACAGAATCCACTTCCCAACCTCCCATCGTAATATACCAATAGTTTTCTTCAATACACCTATTCCCATTACACCACTCACTTTTTATAAATAATTTACTACAGTTTTCACTAGGTTCCTTTGCTCCACTAATTGAACTCTTGATTTGTATAAACAAGTCCTATGTACTGTTAGATGGTATGTGAGAAGGCAGAACCTCTTCATAAAATATAAGTTCAAGTCAATTTTAATACTGGTAGAGACAATAAAAGTAAATTATATTTGAAATGCGTATTTCCTTGTGAAAACGCATCAAAACTGCGAAAAGGTATGATTGAATGATTGAAATAAGCACTAATGTGCTAGAAAATCAACAAAAAATACAGTATGCCAAAAAGTGACAAAATGCAAATAAATGCATACAAAGTTACCTGTTTAAGATCCTTTTCCGCCAAAACGCATTTATATCTAACTGAGCACTGTATAGTTCTCATAGAAAATAAGATGCAAATGCATCAAGATCCTTGTCCTACTAATTAGTAATTTTAAACCTATAGGTTCATGACTGCGCGGACACGCGCCCTCTATCCTGAGCTAATGGTTTCCAGTAATTCCCTGTAGTGTGCGTAATAAAATGTTAAAATATTAAAATAAGTACCTGATATATCAGTCGTCCTAAACTAAGTTTAAAAAAACTAGAAGTGGCTGAATTCAGATACCTAGGAGCAATAATCACAAATACGAATGAGATGCACAAAGAAATTAAGCATAGGCTCAATTCTGGAAATACATGTTATTATGCATTGGAGGAACTCTTGTCGTCCCATCTATTTTCATAAACGTTAAACTGAATATATATATATATATATACATATACACCTATATATTCTTCTTCTTTTTCTTCTACTACTACTTCATAAAATTAGGCCTTTTTACATGTTTTCACATCAAGTGGGATTTAATGAATCTTCCCATCTACTAAATGGGCATACGACACTTCTATCTCCTATTGGTTTGTACTTTAATAACAGTTGGGGATTCTATCTGTAGACATTCTTTTAACATGTTCATACCAGTTGTTTCTGATATTGCCAGTTCTATTTGTACAATTAAAAATATTTAAGTATTTTTCTAATATCTTCATTTCCTTTTCTGTCAAAAATTGTCACACCACTTAAAATAAATAAAACTCTTATTCTCCCAGTTATATTATATGGATGTGAAACATTGACTCTTACTTTAAGGGAAGAAAGGAGATTACGTGCATTATAGAAATAAGTTCTTATGAAAATGTTTGGACCAAAGAGAGATGAACAGACAGGTGAATGAAGAAAACTACTTAAGAGTGAGCTACATGGTATGTATAGGAAGCCAGATATAATGAGAACAGTTAAGTCTCGTAGACTGCGATAGGCAGGACATGTGGCCCGAATGGGGAATGAAAGAGGTGCATGGAAGCTTCCGGTAGGAAAACACCAATTGGTAGGCCAAGAATGAGGTGGGAGAATAATATTATCCATGATTTGAGGAAGTAGATTAAACAGAGGAAAACATTAGCTCTGGATAGGGATATATGGAGAGATTTGTGTCCGCGCGGCCATAAACCTATGGGTTCGATATATCCGATGAGTTAGTTAATTAGTTAAAGAACTTCAAGTAGTTAGAACTGTGAAGGCCTTTCAGAAACATTCCATCTTCAGCATTTCATTTGGTACAGAGGTTGGTGTATAGAAGTTATATAACGGATTCATGTCTATGGGTGTGTTCTCATTCAGCAAGTCTATGTTTTTGTTTCTTTTAAAGTTCCTAGGATGCTACTTTCGTCGGTGTTGTTCCCTGTATGCAATATTGACATGGTATTATCAATTTTTTCGAACTGGTGACCCCTTTCTAGTGTATGATTGACAACACTCCATTTTTAACTCTTCTTATTGATTTTCATTTTAGCATAATGGGTGTATTGACTCTGGTTCCGAGGGTCGCGGGTTCAAACCCGGCTGAGGTCGATGGATTTTTTTGGACGGAAAAATTCAAGGAGCAAGTCCTCTAGAACGGACTTTAAGCCGTGGGTCCCGAGTCTGAACATTTTCAGCTCGTAAAAGATCCTTATGCCCGAATAAAAAAGCCTCTAAGGAAAATCTACTGATCTCAACGTCCTAGTAATACCTTAGTTGTCTGTTAGATGTCTCGTTGAGTCGGTGTGTTGACCGCATGCCACTCATGACGTCTGTGAGCAGATAAGGCAACTTAGTCCAGTAACTCCTAACAAATTAGAGGTTATGTCTCAAGAATGAGATGTCGATTTTGGTTTCTATAATTGGAAGATATGGGAATGACTTTTGTAAATTCTTATTGCATATTACATTGTTAATAGTAATTCTTCGTTTAATTTTTTAACCCCGCTATGTTTCACGTTAAGTTATTGATTTATTCAGGCCAAAATTTGTATCATTTTTTTATGCTTATATTAATATATTATTATTATTATTATTATTATTATTATTATTATTATTATTATTATTATTATTATTATTATTGAGCAGGCTGTGCCATTATGGATCGATAATGCCAGTAGGTCCCTATAATTCATCTCTCTCAAAACTTAGTTCAAATTATATGGAAATAAATGGTTTCCGATATACAGTCTGTAGACAATAATTAACTTAACTAGGGGGGGAAATATGAATCTCGAAGATTTTCGGGCTCATAAAAGAACTGCAATCCTGAATAAAAAATGTTTCTGTACAAAATTTAACTTATTGACTTAGTTGCCTACTTGATGTCTAATTGAGGCGATGTGTCAACCACATGTCACTCGTAGGTAAATGATCATAACTAAATTAGCCTGGTTAAGAAACTACCGCAATGGAGCAACCTTTCCCCACACAAGCCATATGGAGTTATACGTTAAGAATATTCTCAATTTCGACTTCTCTTACTTAATTCCGCACACCTTCGGTTTTTTCTAATAAGTAATTCAATGCCAATAGTGTTAAAATTTAAGTTATGGCGAGACATTGAAAATACAGTATTGATAAAAATGGTAATGATTTATGGTTTCAACTTACTTACTTACTTACTTACTCACTGGCACTATCGAACCCGTAGGTTCATGGCCGCACGGACATAAGCTCTCCATATATCCCTATCCTGAGCTAATGCTTTCCAATCATTCCCTGTATAATCTACTTCCCTCAAATCATAGTTAATGTTGTTCTCCCACCTCATTCTTGGTCTACCAACTGGGCGTTTTCCTTCTGGCTTTCCTACAAGAAGTTTCCATGCACGTCTTTCATTCCCCATACGCGCAACATGTCCTGCCCATCGCAGTCTACGGGATTTAACTGTTCTTATTATATCTGGCTTCCTATAAAGACCGTGTAGTTCATTGTTATGTAGTCTTCTCCATTCACCTGTCTGTTCATCTCTCTTTGGTCCAAAAATTTTCCTAAGAACTTTATTCTCAAATACTCGTAATCTCCTTTCCTCCCTTAAAGTAAGAGTCCATGCTTCGCACCCATATAATATAACTGGTAGAATAATAGTTTTATATATTTCCAGCTTAACGTTTTTTGAAAGGAGTTGGGACATCAAAAGTCTCTGCAATGCATAATAGCATGCATTTCCAGAATTGAGCCTATGTTTAATTTCTTTGTGCATCTCATTCCTATTTGTGATTATTGTTCCTAGGTATTTGAATTCAGCCAATTCCTCAAAATTTCCCTCATTTGTCATTAGCTGTCCATTTCCATTATATAATGTATTTCTACGTGTGACCATATATTTAGTTTTACTGATATTACTTCCAGTCCTAATTTCTTAGTGTTACTCAATAGTGTGTGCGTGTTGGCCTTTAGTATCTCCTCGCTATCGGCCAGTAGTACTACATCATCAGCATAAACTAACAGCTTATTAATACCATTCAGTTGTAAGCCTTCCTCATTCTCTAAAGATTTAATGGCATGCTCTAGCACAAAATTAAATAGTAGAGGAGATAGTGCATCTCCTTGCTTCAACCCATTCTTGATTTCAAAAGTGTCTGAAAACTGTTTGCCTACACGCATCCTACTCGTTGAGCCATTTAGACACATTCATATAAGTCTAACTAACTTTTTAGGAATTCCGAACTCCAGCAGGATACTGTATAACTTCCCCTCTTAATTGAATCATATGCTTTTTGGAAGTCTACGTATAGTTGATGTACAGTACCATTATATTCCCATTTCTTTTCTAAAATCTGTCTTATACTAAAAATCTGATCTGTTGTAGACCTGTTTCTTCTAAATGCACATTGATGATCTCCTAGAATGTCATCAATATAGGGAGTAAGTCTGCTTACTAATATATTTGTTAGAATTTTGTACGAAGTTGAAAGTAATGAGATTCCCCTATAGTTGTTGTAATCAGTTTTATCTCCTTTCTTATAAATTGGTACGATAATTGATTCCTTCCATTCATCTGGAAGAGCTTCTTTTTCCCAAATCATACTAAGCAACCAGCGTATCTTGTCCATCAATTTTTCTCCCCTGATTTATCAGTTCTGCTGGGATCTCATCTGAACCTGATGCTTTATACATCTTCAATTTTTCAATTGCCATTTCAACCTCTGCTGCACTTGGCTCTGCGACTAGCATTTCTGCTGTCTGTAACTTATCCTCCTCAATGTCCTGTTCTGTATGTACATTTAACAGCTGATTAAAATAACTTTTCCATCTATTTAATATACTCTTGGAATCTGCAATCATATCCCCATTTTCATTCCGAATTATGTTTGTTCTAGCCTGAAACCCTTTCTTCTCTATACTAATTCCCTGATATAATTCTCTAATGTTCCTATTTTTTGCATTCATTTCAAGATCATTAATCTTCTCTCTCAAATATTCCCTCTTTTTACTCTTTAGTAACTTGGTGGTTTCCCGTCTAACACTACCCAATTGCTCTAAATTTACTTCATTTGGCTCGTGTAACCATTTCATTTTTGCTAGCTTTCTTTTCTTTACAATGTCGGCACATTCCTCATCAAACCATTTCTTGTTTAGCCTCTTCTTAAACAACCAATGCTTTCTGATGCTGACAATTTAATAGTATCTCTTATAGCCTCCCATTCTTTATTTATATCAGTTTCTTCTTCGTTTGCCACATTGTCATCTGAAGATTCCAGTATTTCAAATCTATTAGCAATTTTGGATTTGGTATTCTTGCCGCATTTCATCATTTTTCAAGTTTTTAATTCATATTTTACAGAATCATCTTTAGCGTTTGTTCCTCTCATAAGCGATAGCCGTTGTCTGATTTTCACCCTGACCACATGATGATCTGAATTGCAGTCTGTCCCTCTAACTGATCTAACATCAATGATGCTACTGTGCCAGCGTTTATCCACCAATACATGATCTATCTGGTTCCGAGTTTCTCCATCTGGGGACGTCCAGGTGTATTTATGAATATCCTTATGCTGAAATGTTGTGCTCTTAACAATGAGATTCTTTGATGTGGCAAAGGTGACTAATCTAACTCCGTTGTCGTTACTATCTTCATGAAGACTGAATTTGTTTATTGTTGGTTTGAATATATCTTCCCGCCCCACTTTTGCATTAAAATCTCCTAAGACAATTTTCATATGATATCGTGAAAGGCTATCAAATAAGCATTCTAATTCTTCATAGAACTCATCCTTGATCTTGTTATCTTTATCTTCTGTGGGGGCATGTACATTTACAATTATAAAATCATGTCGTTTACCCTTTAGAATTATGTATGATATCCTATCACTAACAAACTTAATATCTCGGATAGCGGATAGGATCCTCCTTCTGACTAAAAAACCCGTTCCAAATGCAGGTCTTTCTGCACCCCCATAGTATAATGCAAAGCTTCCTGATTCCTGACTACCTTCTCCTGGCCACCTAACTTCCTGTAAAGCGACTATATCCAAGGGCGATTTATCCAATTCCCGCGTTAATATCTCTAGTGCCCCGCTATTGTATAAAGTCCTAACATTCCATGTTCCTAGGAACATGTCCCTGTGTTTGAGCCTTTGGCATGGGTTCCTGAAGTAGTCCCCGCCCGGAGAACCGAATGGGGGACTATTTGACCTCCGGAAAATTTACCCCAGTAGAACCCATGTCCGCATTTCTTGACGGTTGTATTTTTACGGTGAAACATCGTCACTCTTTCGACCAAGGTACTTATTTCGTCTGGCTTATCACCTTCGACCAGTCCGGCATGGGTAACCCTATCGGCAGCAATGCTACCGCCGGCATAGCTCTCAGGATCATTTAAGCACACAAGCTACTCCACCACGACAAGGTAAAGATACCATGGAGGGTTCAACAATTAATTTAATTAAAACTGCTGTATTTGAATATATTTATTGATTTATAATTCCTTTAGAGAGAAATGAAGGTCATCACATCTGTTGTTAAGAGGATTGAAAATCAAACTCTTAAATGGTATGGCCATGTACAAAGAATGGAAAATGAAAGATAGCCAAAAAGTATATAGACTACCAATGGTCACCCCTGGAAGAAATAAACGTGGCAGACCAAGATGGAAATGGAAAACCTACGTCAGAACAATAATGGAGGATAGTAATTTGCAAGAGGGAGATTGGAATGATAGAGCTAAATGGAAACTGAAGACGCCAAACCTATAAGTGGGGGAAAGCCAAAGAAGAAGAAAATATATGTTTTTCTTTTGTTTAAGACAAAAAAAACAAATAAACAGTATCCTTGTTGTAAGTTTTTTTTAATACTTGTAAATGTAAGGCATTGAGGAACGGGTTAATATTAAATTATTGTAATAAAATTTGACACACTGTCAAATTGTGCCAAAAGGAAAACAAAACGAGATGTTAAAATCGGGCGGCATTTTAATTTTACCCCTCTAAACAAGGACCATCTTAATATATATAGAGGGTGTACTAAATCAGACTGACAAACTTTGGGATCAGATAGAAAACCTTAATTGAAGCATATTTTGTTAAAGGACATATTGGCTGAAACGCCTCGTTTCAGGGGTGCAGGGATTTTACAGGAAGGAAATGAAGGAAACGGAAAAACACTCCTTTCAGTTCAAGAGGGGTTTGTCATTACTACTCTCGTTTGGTTTGTTTACTACCGGAGCTCAGGAGCGTTGGGAACCTATTACACCAAGTTTGTTTACATCCAATGGTACGTTCTATTGGATAGGTAGGGGTGGGCCCACTGCTTGGCTGGCACGCTCGCCTGACCTGATCTACTGCCCAGATTTATTTTTTGTGGGGCTTAATGAAGGCAATGGTATATGAAACCGATATTGACTAAAGAAGATTTTGTAGCATGCATTGTCAGCGCAGCAGCTGAAATAAGGGAAACTCCTGGCATCTTTGGAAGGATACAACCAAGTATGGCGCATTGATGCTCTGTTTGTCTGTATGCCAATGGATTTGTATTCCAGCACTTGCTGTGATGAGACAATAAACTGGATCCATCCTGACAATGCAACACTGAAGTGAGTGTTTACTTATTTAATTATTTTTATAATTAAGTACGTTTTGTTTCTGCTTGTCTGTAAAGTATTTGGATTAGCACACAGAATTATGTGACATTTATTTGCACGTACCTACTTCCTTCTACCATTTCCTGTAAGACCCCTCTTGCACTGAAACGAAGCGTCATAGCCTATAGGTTCCTTAACAAATTATGCTTCAGTTAACTGTCTGCTCCCAATGTTGGTTGGTTTAATTTAGGAACAACCTGTGTATATGTATATACCTGTCTCTCTATGCCACGCCTATCAATGACTGGCTCATATGTACCACCACTATCAGCTGTTTCACTCATTACACTAAGGTTCATAAACATCAGCCGAAGGTAGAGGTATTTTGTGCAAAACAACGAATAATCTGTGACTGACCATCACAATACCTCACTATGACGTCACTTAGTGTTGAACGGGGAAATGCGCTTCTTATTCCCTCTTACTATTGACACGCCTGGTCTATACACATTAGGCAAAGGTGCACCTTTGCGGTAGTTACTTACCGAGCTAATTTGCAGGGGCGTTATAATTAAACTAGGACAGGTCCGAACACAGTTCTTTTTCTATGAGCAATAATAGTGTCATCCATTAGGTTGCCATCCATGCTTCATGGGACTTGTATGGATCGCCTCAATTTCATCCTCAGGTATTCAGATGAATTTTAGGCATTTTTTCTCCCTCTCAACTGTTACGGTTTTTCCGATAACGTCCTTTTATACTATGGCTCTTGTAGCCCAAATCGGGTGCTGACCTCACTTTTTTGGGGTGAGATTATTAACCAATCTGATTTAGTTACGCTTATTTCCCTTCATATGTCGTGAGTGACATCAGGTAAGCATGTCCCTCAAGATAAATCTAATATTCAACTTATCTATAATGACGTAATCCAATGTCGAGCCATAGGCTCTCCCTCGTCAGGAGTCATTAGACCAAGTTAATGTATTTGCTCATAGATGTCATGAATGGCATGCGGTCAACACATCTATTCAATGAGACATCTAGCAGTCAACCAAGGTATTATTAGGGCGTTGAAGTCGGTAAATGTTGCTTAGAGGCATCTTTATTCAGGCTTAAGGCTCCTTTATTAACCTTAAAATCTTCGGATTTGGGACCCACCACTAGTCCACCTATTGGATGATACAAATTCAATAAATTTTGCTTAGATTCTCCTCTTTTTTCAGACCTACGTTTTTTTACGAGCCTGAAAATATCTTGACCTTTGAATTGTTCAATCCTTAAAATCCATCTGCCCCGGCTGGGATTTAAGCCGCGACCCTTGGGACCAGGGGGAAGAAAAATAATTGTTAGACCTCTACGACCGACCCCGCTAATTTAATTGTTCTTATTTATGGACAGATGTCAGCGAGTGACAAGTGTTTGCTTCAGCGTCTCAAATAGACGTAAGTTATGTTAATCAACTCCATTTCCTTATCTGATGGAAGCCAAACTTATAATTTCCTTCGCCTTAATAATTCATCGTCTTCTCGAACTTTGGCTCAAGAAACAGTTTCAATAAGCATTCATTTATCTGCTGCATCAATCTCAAGTTTTCATTAAAACTTAAACAACCCGAACAAATACTTCAACGTCGCTGTTATTCTGCTTGTCTATGCAACTTTTATGCCATATTGCTAAGAAAAAAGTTTTATTGAAAAGTTAATCCTCTACGTAAATGCTGAGTGTTCGAAAATATCTCAGATCTTAATCCCTTTGAAATCTGAGACCAATCATATACTTCCTAGTATTAACTTAAGGGGAGACCTACAAATTTCAGTATAGGCACTTGCGTAGCTTGTTCAGATGAAGGCCGAACTTTCTAAAAATTAATTTCACATAACTTTACACAATATTTCCAAATTAGCTTTATTCCTTTCTCAATATTTTATTTTATGCACAAATCATTTTCTGCTAACAGAGTCTACAATCTAGTTATTTTATAAATCAGTTCTTCACACTCGCGGGCGGCTTCACTTAACACATTTACTTCTTCTCGCTCTTCTTTTTTCTTCTACTCCTTGTCTTGAGACTGACAACCCTTGAGGATTCCGGACGTAGTCTCTGGCGAAACGTTGGGGAACTATACTCGGACCAATGCATCTGAGCCCTATAGCGCTGACATCGTTCTTAGAAAAGTGCACGTCTATACTCTCACCACTTCACCGCACTCCCCTCCCACTACGTCAAAGAGCAGCCACAGTAACTTATCGAGTAGGGTTGTTACCAAACTTCCTCCAGTGTCATGACTCTTGAATATTTAATAATGCAAGGTTGGAGTTGAGTTGACAACACTGGAGTGCAGGTGCAAGTGAGAGATAGAAAAGAGAGAGTGATAGGAATGCAGGGAGGGAAATGATTTGCCGAGGCAGAAATGGAAGTAGGCTTTAGTTAACATATCTTACGGGGGCACAGATCCGTTGAAAAGACAATAGAAGCCTCAAGACCACAGCCAACAGCCCGGAAATCTTCTACAATATCAGTTTTATGTTAATTGCCACCTTTTCGGATAAAATAGTTATTTTAAATCAAAACAATATGTTTACAGCAGTTAGAAATTCTTTTTGGATCAAATTCTCATTTTTCTTTGTGTACTTACAGATACTCTATGGCGGGACAGTATTAGAATATTCATGGCCTACCAGCTGGCTTTTCTTTTTTCCTCGTTTTCTTTCGTTTATACTCTTCTTACTCTTTGTTTTACCTTTGTTAACCTTTTTATCTTTTTAACACATACAAACACAAGACAGGACACACACCCAGACCCAGGGTCTAGATTTAAAATCCCCTACCCCGCCGGGAATCGAACCCGGGTTGCCAGAGTGGAACGTAGGGACTCTACCGACTATGCCACGGCGACGGACAAGTAACTAACTCTTTTTTTTTTAATACTGGTTTTCCTTCTTGTTTTACTTTTTCTGTTTTACCTGTTTGTTAACTTTCTTTAATTCTCACATAGACACAAGGACAGGACACACACACCCAGACCCAAGGTGGAGATTTAAAATTCCCTACCCCGCCAGGAATCGAACCCGGGTCGCCGGAGTAGGAGGTAGGGATTCTACCGACTACGCCACGATGACGGACAAAAATAATGCCTGTACGGGATTTGAACCCGGACCTCTGAGTTGATATGAGTGCGCTACCAGGCGAATCTCCTTCAAGCCTCATATTCAGTTGGGATAATTCAGCCAGCGTAGGTGTAACAAGTGATCATTACTTGTTGAAGCTGGTTTTCTCAATCTGGAGCCACTACGATAGGAACTGCCATAACTCATCTCGATGCGCGGTGGGCAATTTGGACCACGCAAGGGCATCAGGTCCTCACCGAATGAGTGATCAATTCAATGCGATGCTTCATCCGAGAAGTTTAATTTATCTAAAAACTATAACAACTAAACTCCATGGCGCGACAATCCTACCATCCGGTTGCTGGCCTCACATCCACATGTGATAATCACAGAGGTAAACGATCATCCCGCCAGTATAGGGTGACAATGTGGTCAGCATGTCAGGTCCCCACTCGTTATAGCTGGTTTCTCAACCTGAAGCCGCTACTTATTTTAGACACCCAAATTCCTCACTGACTGAAAATTCAATGATATATTTTTTCCCCCATGTAGAGTTTAATTATTATCTAATATTTTAAAAAAGCAATGGAAAACTTATTTAGTGGGAATAATTTAAATGTGTATCAAGTTATACAAAAATTACTCAAAGCAGAAAAGAAATAGTGATGCATTCGACTTGTTGGGAAATTGGCTTAGTTTATACAGTTCTTGCGTAACGGATATTTTTAATTTCGGGTTTTAGGTACCCCCAATTCTAATGCCCATGTTTCGGTTATTTTTTTTATACCTTCCTCGTTTCATTACAATAGCATAATTGTGTTTCGTTGCGAAAAATCTAAAATTGCGATCATCATTATCATCATCATCATCCGGTATCATGGCAGCTGCCGCCGTCTTCCGAAAACCAAACGCCATTCTTCTCTGTCCATCCATTGATCTTCCTCCATTCCTCTGATATCCATAGCTGCTTGCACCCCTTCTATCCAAGTTTTCTTCGGTCTTCCTCTTTTCCTCCTTTCCATTGGGATCCATTCCATAACAATTTTTGGCAATCTTTGCTCTGGCATTCTTTTGACATGGCCATACCACTGTAATATTTTCTTGTCTATAATGTCCATGATGTCCGGCTCCTCTTCTACACCCATAATTTCACTTATTTCTTTATTTCGTATTCTATCCATTCTAGATTTTCCAGCTGATCTTCTTAAAACATCCATATCTGTACTTAAAATTCCTTTCATTTCCCTGGTAGGAATTTGCCAGACTTCAGCACCATATGTTAAAATGCTCTGAATTATGGTTTGATATATTTGTAATCTTGTACTTTTTTGTAATATTTTTGCTCCGCCAAACAGAGTTTAAAGCATTTATTGCTTGTTTTGTTTGTGCGATTCTATTTTTATTTATTTGATCGTTATATCAATTTTAACATTTTTGCTATAGGTGAACTCCTACTCCTAACGGTCCGTTATATACGAGTTTGACTCTGAAAAAAAAAATAATTGGGCCGCATGAGAAGAAGCTCTATACTTCCATTCCTTTAGAATTCGCCGAAATACTTAAAAGGGAAAATTTTAACTGAGAATATGACATGAAAAAAAACCTACAACTCTTAAATGCTGAACTGTCAACATTCCAAAGATCTACTAATGAGACTTTACTTACATCACGTTGGTATTCAATATATTTTAGCTTAGAATATTGGCAACACTGGAACGAACACCGTGTACAGTATTTGAAATCGGATTTTACATTAGCGGTTTGACTTGTCATTTGTACAGCTCGCTCTAATGTCAGGTGATTTAACAGGAAGGAAAAAATATGGAACCTGCAGGAGAGAAACTATTTCTTTATTACTTACGCTGTCGAATGAGTCAATATTTCCTCTCGGTCGGTCGTTCCTAATGTTTATTTAATGCGAAGGAACGTTTTCTTCGCGCACCTCCTCTCCAATTTTATTAAATGGAACTGAAATTACATGCTATAACATTAAAAAAACACACACATACATTTATTATAACTCATCACAACCAACTTCCCTATCGGAAAAAATTAAAACTGATCTCTGAATATGATGCAATCATAGGGCCTATATTTCATAGCAAAACTCGTTTTTAACGCAGAAAGTGCACAAACCAACGAATTCCTCAGGAAGTCGAGTAGGCCTATGTGTTAAGTTTTTGTACGTATATATTTCATCTTGTCCACCTGTGGTATTGAGGTAGCGTCGCTGCCTATTACGCAGTGAGACAGGGTTTAATCCCCAGGCGGAACAAGTTTTCTTCAGTAGGTGATGGACTTTTCGGGGTTTTTCCTCAACTGTAAGACAAATGTCAGGAAAGGTTAAGGCCCAAACGGTCCCCGAACATCATCTGGCAATCAAAAGCATCATCATATTCGCCATGCTTTGTATGAGTGTATGTGTGTGAATGGTGTGTTTCGTTTTCATGTTGCATTGACTAGGAGGAGGCCCTGATATTGAGCTGGTCACTTATTCAGGGAAGCCCTCCATAACCTTGTGTGGGAAAAGAATGTAAGCTAGTGATTCATAGTTTAAAATCCCTCCCCCGACATGTCGTATCGTTATAGTGCCCGTATTGTGAGTAAAAAGTGAGAGGTTAAACAAAGTTAATGGATTTGAATAATTACTTTGAATATTTAACTCATAGATCGATAATCTTGCCACTTCCTGTTGATAATTTCGCCTCTTCGTGTTCGTAATGAGAGATATCTCCGCAAATTAACTTCTTTGACAAGGATATCTATTCATAAATGTACGATCGCTATGGTACAGTAAGAAATGCCAAATGAAAACAACTTCAAAAATGAACAAAAATAAATACAAAGTTAGTTCTGTTGCTCTAAAAAGATTATTAAATGCTGTACAATGAATCTGCATTATCGTTAATAGTTATTTCTCATACAATCATATGTTAATGATTTTTCCCAAGCCCAAAGGGATTTATCAGTATAGATATGCTATTTATAACTATACAGCCGGCTTAAATGTCGCCCGGAAGTACGCTCGTAATACATAACCTCACATTTGGTAAATATTAAACATTATAATAATTTTTAGCTTCTGATGTTGTATTATTCGCTAAATAGTCGCTCCAAATCCAACGTGAGGTAGAGTTTTTCATTAGACAAAATGACTCGAGACTTTATCGCTCGTGATTTTTTTCAAAAAAGTACATTATCCTGTTAGATTAATGTTGATAATTAAATTGTGTATGTGAAATTTCGGTTAGAGGAAACAATTGCAGTCCATAGAACGATGAAAACATTCCAATTAAATTTCAGCATTGTGGTTAACCCCTATTTTTATTGGTCTGATTTTGCTGATTGAAGAATCGAATATTAATTTCCTTATCCTTCTGCGAGTTTCGGTGCTAGAAAACAAATATCACGGCCGCTAGAGCGATTTTTAAGCTTAATTTACTATTGAATACCTTGGGGTTAGAGAATTATAAACATGGTTTGTTTGTAATGTGTTGCAAATGGTAACTTGTATAAATATTAATTCTTCCCAATAGGACAATATTAGTGTAGAACCGTTAATAAAGAAGGCAAACGTACTCGACAGGATATTGCTGGTAGAATGTGAAGCAACTTTCTTAATGAAAGCGGAGCGCTAATGTCTTTAAGCTAGGGATGTAAACAAATGAAGTTTAATACACCGAGTTCATTTTTAATGTGATTAGACTATACTACTCTAGCAAATTCGTGTACAGTACTTACAGCATCGTCTTTTGTTTGTCTTTCTAACTGAAAGATAACATTATATGTACAGTGAGTGTAAGAACTGATCGTACAGTGAGTAATTTGATCTTTTTTTCTTTAATCGACAAAGTATTTCCTCCTGTCCACTCTTCCTGATAACCATTTACTTTTAGAAATTCACGAAGTGCGAATTAATCAGGTTCATATGCTCCATGGCATGTATCTATCTATCTATAGGTATAATGGTGTAGCCCATTGTTGAGCCATAGCCTCTACTTTATAAGGAGTTACTAGACCAAGTTAATTTTTCTTCTCCCTCTTCTTCTTTGTCACGGTTTAGAATTTTTTATAGCCTGTTGCGGCTCCAAATTGCTGCTATTTCCATAATTTCTTTGGTCTTCCCAAACTACTTCTTCCTCTTGGTGAATAATTATATGCTGACTTTCGTATTCTGTTCAGTTATCCTTGCTAAGTGTTCTTTCCAGTTTGTTACGTATTCCACTACTGTTGAATTTAATTTTTAGTTAACTTACTTGCTCGTAGATGTCATGGATGGCATGCGGTCAACACACCGACCCTGTGAGACATCTAACAGGCAACTAAGTTATAACTAGGACGTTGATGTTGGTAAATTTAGCTTAGGGGCCCCTTTTTTCAGGCTTAAGGATATTTTACGAGCCTGAAAATCTTCAGACTTGGGACCCACAGTTTGAAGTCCTTCCCGCAGAACTTGCTCTTTGGATTTTTCCATCGTAAAAAATTCCATCGACCCCAGCCGGGTTTGAACCAGCGACAACTTGATATAAAAATAGTTAGATTTATGCTTTATGGCAATATGGGACATGAAAATAAAATAAATATAAAGGTCTCGCCGTTATTCTGCGAGTAAGAATAGAATATTCAGTACCCTCCCTCTTCCCCTATAAAGACTTCATAACGTACGTAGTCCCAATCCCAGAAGTTTAACTAGTACTATCGTACAAAACACACAACGCAGTTAAATTTTCTAGGACAAAAACTAATATAAATTTATTTTTCTGTTTCATAATACGTAAATGCAAATCAGTATTGCTCTAGGAACTGCCATGTCTGGTTTGTCGTAACGTAAGCGTATATACTAAACAATTTAATTAACAAAACAAATATATAATCCATAAACCAGCAAATTGGACCATAAATTTGACTTGGTGAGACTTTCGATGCGTGACGTATTATATTTGTGACGTCATATATTGTTGAAAGGCTGTTGAGTAAGTCCTGACACGCTTCTGGTTCTTGGAGAAATGTGATGAGGTGCTCTGGATGTTGTGTTTACTTAGTTGAGGAAATTAAGCGCACCTTTTCATGAAATAATCTCGAGAATGTAATTAAAGTAGTGAGACCTACTTTCCTAAGGAAATGTTGACGCAGCGCAAAACGCATTAACCACTTGATACAGCTCTCTGCAATTAACATTCGCTTCTGCCACTTCAGTTTGCTTTTGCAAGTTGTTTCTGCTTATACAGAATATCCCGGACTTCTTGAGGCATATTAGCAAATTCTGTAGGAATATAACTTTTGACGTCACCCAAATGTACAGGGTGTTTCAGAATAAGAAATTACACACTTCTAGGGGTTGTAGAGGGGACGTAGTAGATACAGTTTTTTTTAGGAACCCATATCCGGAAACGTACCATTTCGATCTAAAATAGGTTTAAAAATGGAAACACAATGGGCTGATATCGGGTGTCCTGTGTTTCAGAATAAGTATTACAGACATCTACAAGTGTGATTCCACGTGCCGATCCTGTTGTTCAAACACAAAGTTACCTGCGACGCATGTTTTCACCCCCCCCCCCCACAAGACTTGATGTGTGCTCAACAATTTCTGCAGCCAGCATAATTCGTGCAATAAAATCTTCTTCCGACTCGACAGGTGTAGTACAACTCCTACAAGTCGACGATACTTCTTCTGAAACACAAGACACGCGGTATCAGCCCATTGTGTATTTTACATTGTAATAGCACTTTTCCGGAAATGGGTTCCTTATCAAAACTTTATCTACTAAGTTCCCTTTACAACCCCTAGAAGTCTGTAATACTTATTCAGAAACACCCCGTGTGTGTGTTATATATATATATATATATATATATATATATATATATATATATTATTTTAAATCTTCATGGATCCTACGTACTAGCACGGAAATTAACAATGACAAATCCGTCACACAGGAACTGGTAAAGTAAACGAATTCCTCGGTAAGTTGAATTTGTGGTTCGGTTTTGCCAGTTTAAGAAATGTATCTTTGTAATATTAAGAGACTCCGTGCTATGTGGCCATGGTCCATAAATGGTATTTCTTCCGGAGATGTCTCCCTCAAACTGCGGAGGGCAACGTCAGAGACGAGAACTTATTCAAAATAGAGCCTCGGACCAGGGAACATTACCTTGAAGTACTCGCCACTGAATATGCCCTCCGATGATCGGAAAGCATTAGCTCAGGATATGGATGTATGGGGAGCTTCTGTCCGCGCGGCCATGAACCTATGGGTTCGATAGTGCCAGTGAGTAAGTAAGTAAGCAAGCATGTCCAAAGAATGGACCCATCTCCCTTTCCTAAATTAGCATTGCAGTATCAACCTAAAGGACTTAGAGATAAAAAAAAAACAAAGTTAAGATGGACTGGCCAATCACATCTTGAGATTTCAGAGCAACAAGCTAAAACGACTTGAACCTAACCAAGTTCACGATGATGATGATGATAGTTAAAAAAGAAACTTGTCAACTCGTGTGCAACACAGGGCCGGTTCTAATAATGAAATGTGATGACGTCTCTTACAATAACAAGGATGTCGGCCGACTACACCTGTAGCACCAAACTACTATTCCTAACATGAGATGTGGTGAAGGATGACATGATATGAAATTAATGAGTAAGAAATGAAATGACGTGAAGGGAGGGAAGGGGGTGGAGAATATTGGTGGGATGAAATTAAGGAAACGAGAGAAAAGCACCCTAGAAATCCTGGAGTGGTCCAGAACCAATACCCCCCCCCCGGAACCAACAGGATTCGAACCTAATATCCCAGTCGAGGCAGCCGCGTACACTAGCCACACGTCTTACCAGGACTGCTATTTAATCCTTAATAATAATTTCATATTTTATTTACATTTAATGTTGTCCCAACTCCTTTCAAAAAACGTTAAACTGAAAATATATAAATATAGCTATCTACCGGTTACATTATAAGGATGCGAAACATGGACTCTTACTTCAAGGGAGGAAAGGAGATTACGAGCATTTGAGAATAAAGTCCTTAGGAAAATTTTTGCACCAAATAGAGGTGAACAGACAGGTGAATGGAGAAGACTACTTAACATAAACTTCATGGTCTTTATAGGAAGCCAGATATAATAAGAACAGTTAAGTCTCGTAGACTGCGATGGGCAGGATATGTGGCACGTATGGGGAATGAAAGACGTGTATGGAAACTTCTTGTAGGAAAACCAGAGGGTGAATGGGATGGGAGAATAACTTTAATTATGATTTGAGTGAAGTAGATTATACAGGGAATGATTAGAAAACATTAGCTCAGGATAGGGATGTATGGACAGCGTATGTCTGTGACGCCATGAACCTATGGGTTCGATAGTGACATTAACTTAGTTATATTTAATGATTTTATACAACAAACACATTCACATAGGCCTATACAGTGACAAGCGTAGAGGGCACTTCCCATTATTTCATTACACAATAATACACGTTGTTTATTATAATATATTTTTGGATGATGTCATTACTACATAACAAACTCTTTTAGATGAACAATTTATGATAAACGGAATGAAAATGAACTGTATTTTACCCGCAGACGACCATTGTAGCTTCCTTAGTAAATCAACTATAAAAATCAGTTTATAAATTATGGAAATTAAACTTCTAAAATTGTATAAAACAATGGCGGTTCCAACACTACTATATGGATCGGAACACTGGGTCTTAACATTAACCAGGATCGAAGAATAGAAACGTCGGAAATGAGGTCTCTGAGGAGTGTGGCTGGCTATACAATAACAGACCGAAAACGAAATAAAAATATAGGAAGAGAATTAAATATATTCAACCTATTAGATAGAATTACACAATACAGTTATGAATGGATGGACCACATGAATAGAATGGATAACAATAGAATTCCGAAAGAGATTCTGCATTACAAACCACTAGGTCGAGGAAATGTTGGAAGACCCAGTAAAAAATGGACGGACCAATTCTAACATGAGATCGGAACATACCAGCAGGTCTAATCCCTGATGCTGATGACGATTGTAAGTTAATTTGAAGATATCGGCGAAAGACTGACGATCTTTCACCGTAAAAATACAACAGTCAAGAAATGCGGACATGGGTTCATCTGGGGAAAAATTTTCCGGAGGTCAAATAGTCCCCCATTCGGTTCTCCGGGCGGGGACTACTTCAGGGAACCCATGCCAAAGGCTCAAACACAGGGACATTTTCCTAGGAACATGGAATGTTAGGACTTTATACAATAGCGGGGCACTAGAGATATTAACGCGGGAATTGGATAAATCGCCCTTGGATATAGACGCTTTACAGGAAGTTAGGTGGCCAGGAGAAGGTAGTCAGGAATCAGGAAGCTTTGCGTTATACTACGGGGGTGCAGAAAGACCTGCATTTGGAACGGGTTTTTTAGTCAGAAGGAGGATCCTATCCGCTATCCGAGATATTAAGTTTGTTAGTGATAGGATATCATACATAATAATAAAGGGTAAACGACATGATTTTATAATTGTAAATGTACATGCCCCCACAGAAGATAAAGATGACAAGATCAAGGATGAGTTCTATGAAGAATTAGAATGCTTATTTGATAGCCTTTCACGATATCATATAAAATTGTCTTAGGAGATTTTAATGCAAAGTGGGGCGGGAAGATATATTCAAACCAACAATAGGCAAATTCAGTCTTCATGAAGATAGTAACGACAATGGCGTTAGATTAGTCACATTTGCCAGATCGAAGAATCTCATTGTTAAGAGCACAACATTTCAGCATAAGGATATTCATAAATACACCTGGACGTCCCCAGATGGAGAAACTTGGAACCAGATAGATCATGTATTAGTGGATAAACGCTGGCACAGTAGCATCATTGATGTTAGATCAGTTAGAGGGACAGACTGCAATTCGGATCATCATCTGGTCAGAGTGAAAATCAGACAACGGCTATCGCTTATGAGAGGAACGAACGCTAATGAGGATTCTGTAAAATATGAATTAAAAAACTTGAAAAATGATGAAATGCGACAAGAATACCAAATCAAAATTGCTAATAGATTTGAAGTACTGGTATCTTCAGATGACAATGTGGCAAACGAAGAAGAAACTGATATAAATAAAGAATGGGAGGCTATAAGAGATACTATTAAATTGTCAGCATCAGAAAGCATTGGTTGTTTAAAAAAGAGGCAAAACAAGAAATGGTTTGATGAGGAATGTGCCGACATTGTAAAGAAAAGAAAGCTAGCAAAAATTAAATGGTTACACGAGCCAAATGAGGTAAATTTAGAGCAATTGGGTAGTGTTAGACGGGAACCACCAAGTTACTAAAGAGTAAAAGAGGGAATATTTGAGAGAGAAGATTAATGATCTTGAAATGAATGCAAAAAATAGGAACATTAGAGAATTATATCAGGGAATTAGTATAGAGAAGAAAGGGTTTCAGGCTAGAACAAACATAATTCGGAATGAAAATGGGGATATGATTGCAGATTCTAGGAGTATATTAAATAGATGGAAAGGTTACTTTAATCAGCTATTAAATGTACGTACAGAACAGGACATTGAGGAGGATAATTTACAGACAGCAGAATGCTAGTCGCAGAGCCAAGTGCATTAGAGGTTGAAATGGTGATTGAAAAATTGAAGATGTATAAAGCATCAGGTTCAGATGAGATCCCAGCAGAACTGATAAAATCAGGGGGAGAAAAATTGATGGACAAGATACGCTGGTTGCTTAGTAAGATTTGGGAAAAAGAAGCTCTTCCAGATGAATGGAAGGAATCAATTATCATACCAATTTATAAGAAAGGAGATAAAACAGATTGCAACAACTACAGGGGCATCTCATTACTTTCAACTTCGTACAAAATTCTAACAAATATATTAGTAAGCAGACTTACTCCCTATATTGATGACATTCTAGGAGATCATCAATGTGCATTTAGAAGAAACAGGTCTACAACAGATCAGATTTTCAGTTTAAGACAGATTTTAGAAAAGAAATGGGAATATAATGGTACTGTACATCAACTATATGTAGACTTCAAAAAAGCATATGATTCAATTAAGAGGGAGAAGTTATATAGTATCCTGCTGGAGTTCGGAATTCCCAAAAAGTTAGTTAGACTTATACGAATGTGTCTAAATGGCTCAACGAGTAGGGTGCGTGTAGGCAAACAGTTTTCAGACACTTTTGAAATCCAGAATGGGTTGAAGCAAGGAGATGCACTATCTCCTTTACTATTTAATTTTGTATTAGAGCATGCCATTAAATCTTTAGAGAATGAGGAAGGCTTACAACTGAATGGTATTAATAAGCTGTTAGTTTATGCTGATGATGTAGTACTACTGGCCGATAGCGAGGAGATACTAAAGGCCAACACGCACACACTATTGAGTAACACTAAGAAATTAGGACTGGAAATAAATATCAGTAAAACTAAATATATGGTCACACGTAGAAATTCAGTATATAATGGAAGTGGACAGCTAATGACAAATGAGGGAAATTTTGAGGAAGTGGCTGAATTCAAATACCTAGGAACAATAATCACAAATAGGAATGAGATGCAAAAAGAAATTAAACATAGGCTCAATTCTGGAAATGCATGCTATTATGCATTGCAGAGACTTTTGATGTCCCCAACTTCTTTCAAAAAACGTTAAGCTGAAAATATATAAAACTATTATTCTACCAGTTATATTATATGGATGCGAAACCTGGACTCTTACTTTAAGGGAGGAAAGGAGATTACGAGTATTTGAGAATAAAGTTCTTAGGAAAATTTTTGGATCAAAGAGAGATGAACAGACAGGTGAATGGAGAAGACTACATAACAATGAACTACATGGTCTTTATAGGAAGCCAGATATAATAAGAACAGTTAAGTCTCGTAGACTGCGATGGGCAGGACATGTTGCGCGTATGGGGAATGAAAGACGTGCATGGAAACTTCTTGTAGGAAAGCCAGAGGGAAAACGCCCAGTTGGTAGACCAAGAATGAGGTGGGAGAACAAAATTAACTTTGATTTGAGGGAAGTAGATTATACAGGGAATGATTGGAAAGCATTAGCTCAGGATAGGGATGTATGGAGAGCTTATGTCCGCGCGGCCATGAACCTTCGGGTTCGATAGTGCCAGTGAGTTAGTTAGTCAGTTAGTCAGCAGAGAAAACAAAGTCCAGGTCATTTATTGGAACTCAGCATAAAAGGACAACAATTGTAATTGGAGAAAACATCATTGAACATGTAACTTCTTTTAATTATCTGGGAGGCATAATATCGTACCTGCAAGAGTTGGATATGGAGACGAAATTAGAGAAATTTCAACAGATACGTGGTTCAATAAGAAGATATTTGAAAAATAAGAACACAAAAGAAACTCAATTGAAATTTTACAAAACAGTAGCCATTACAACGTTAACATACGTGTCTGAGATTTGGCCTGTAACGATGTCTGATAAACATGCAATTGAGACAATAGAAATGAGATTTCTGAGATCCGTTGCAGGTGTATCTTTAAGATATCAAGAGAGAAGTCGAGCTACCAGAAATTAATTACAAGTAAACGAGAGAAATAAACGAGAGAATATACAGAAATAAATATAATGGTTTGAACATGTACAGAAAATGCCAAATAATCGTTTATAAAACATATATTTATTATAGAACTGAAGGCCAAAGAAATTTCGGAAGACCAAAACGACTTTGGAAGGACAACCTGTAGCATATTGTGCAGCGGGGAGCAGCCCATACCTTGAAGAAGAAGATGATGATGATGTTTATTATAAGGTTAATTGTGACAGTCAATCAGAAAGGATTAGGCTAATGACATCAGAATATAATTTACCTTCCTCCTATTATCCTTCTTTCACTTTCTAATCTTGAAAGGACTGTTATGATGTACATAAAATTTTCCATCAATATCTTCTTCTCCGTCACAACGATCTTACTATTTGGTTGCTTCTTTAAAATATCTTTAGGAATTTTAGATCTGGGTATGCGGTCCATATGGTGACGCCAGCTCTGTTGATACTGTTACATATAATCTATTTAGGGCACGGAATTGATTTTTTGAAGGAAGTCATTGGTCCACCGCTGTGGTCTCGAGGTAGCATGCTGCCTTGTCACGCAGCGGACCCGGGTTCGACCCCGGTCGGGACACGTTTCCTGGGTGAGGTTTTTTTCGGGGTTATTCCTCACCTGTAAGACAAATGTAAGGAAACTTTAAGGCTCAAACGATCCCCGAACATCGTATGGCCATCATAATCACCATCATTCATATTCGTCTTAGATTAAGCTTAGTTTTAAGGACTCTCCTGGCGCACCACTATCAACATCATCATCATATCATCGGAGCAGCGTAACCCCGACTTCCAGACGCCCCAACTTCAGAAGTTGGTTACCAATTACTCCGATGCCAGGAGAGAACGCCAGAAATGTCTAAAATGACATCCTGGAGGAATAAAAATAAATGTTCTGTGATCCCACTTGGTAAGCCTACTGTTCGGCGCATGAACCTCATCTCGCTAGCTAAAATTCTACTTCCATTACTTCATTTGCAGGGTCATTACCTCCCATAGAACTGATCATTTTATTATATATATATATATATATGAATACTTGGGTAGCTCAGGTCGTTAGAGCGCTAAACGTACAGAGTTTAGAGACTCGGGTTCAAATCCCGACTCAAGCATTCATTTTTCTTTTCATATCAAATTTGCCTTCATTGCCAAATGTCAAAAATATAGTATTAACATCTACATATACAAGCGTTACTGCTATAAAGTAAATATTATCTTTAAAAATTTGCTTAACTGTTATGTTAGCCACTAGATGTCAGTTGGAACAAATTTTCGCTACCTCTTGTGTGAATTGAGAATACTCCATATAGGCCTATAAGAAAAATGTATGTTTGAGTTGGAATACTTGGATAGCTCAGGTTGTTACAGCGCTAAACGTACAGAGTTTAGAGACTCGAGTTTAAATCCCGACTCAAGCATGCATTTTCTTAAACCGGGAAGTGTGGGAAAAAAATAGTTGAGGATACCTGTGTATATAACAGATACAATCCTGAAATCTAACATGTAAAAATTGTTTGTTTGTTTGTTTGTTCGTACTTTATGCGCGGCCATACCTTTGATCCGATGTTGATGGGATTTTTCGCAAAATGTTCAGGAGATTCCCGGGATGAAAATAGGCTATACGAGAGTTGAGATACTCACCTCCTAGACCCTTAAAAACGCAATTTGTAGTGAAAAACGTGAAAATGTCCCTTTTTTACCCTTAAATGGCTTACGCTATCTAAACCATAACAAATACACAAAATTAACCTACACAGAATTGAATATCTAAAAAACCTCTACAAAAAAGTCCGTGACAGCATATGTTTATCTTTTACAGATAACACACAATAGCCATTTTCGTCTTTTACTGATGCCAAGGAGATCGGGATAAGTAGATTCCCGGGCAAGTATGTGATGCCATAACTTCATCCGATTGTCATGGGGCTTTTTGAAAAATGTTCATAATTTTCCCGGAAAGGTTACAGGTTACAAGTAGAGCGAGGATTTTTATGAAATTTCATATTTTAAACTATTAGTCAGAGAGCGCTGAGACAAAGTATATTTACATTTTATGATATGTAGAATCAAATAAGACCTACATATTTTTTCATATCTCATAATATTTTGGCGAAATGTTCATATTTTAGTAAACATTTAATATTCCTTCATATTTTTCAACTTTCAATTTTTTTAAATAAAATTTCTACTAATTGGTAAAAAACATTTTTGAAGTGCCTGTAGTTTTGAAATTTTTTGACAATGTAACATGGTAGAAAGACGACAATTCTTCAGTATCCCATCTGGAACAAGATAAATATATTTGATAAAAGAAAATAATTGAAAAAAGCAAACATGGAATGACCAAGTGGAGGCTTTTGTCCGAAACTGCAGAACAAGAACAGGGATTTCCTAATATGTGACAGGGACAGGAATAAGTAGAACAACAATATTAAAATAATAATCACCCACTCTTTCTCTCAGGTAGTAATCTGTTCATTTTTGCTACCTAAGGACATTCCTTATATTCTGAATGGATTACTGTATTTAAATGTAGGGAAGACTGCTGCTGCTAAACTTGAAGCTGTGCTGGGAAATAAGGTCTTACTCCACAGTTTATGAACTTAGTAAAGTTCTTGTAGGTAAGGCCAATATTATTCTCACTTACATCAAACTATCATATATAGCGCGGTACATGTTTTGCTCTCATAACATCATATGATGTGAAGCATACTTTTTGACCTTACAAAATAATTCTGACAGACAGGCGTTAAAAAATATAGAAAAAGCTCCTAACTGTGTATTACGAATAGAATTGATAATTTGAATATTCAAAGCACAAGTATACCATACTGTGCTCGGGCAAATTTCATGGAAAAACTAACGTTAAAATAATTCTAACTACATTTCACTGTGTTAATACGTGTAATGTATAGGATTAAAAATAATTGTAATTGCAAAGAGAGTTTTCAAATACTCCCTAGAATTATTTGTGGATTAATTCATTTTAACATCTTGTTTCTCCAAATATGACATACAGTACTTGGTCTACTGCAATGGGCAGGACATGTGGCACGAATGGATGAATCAAAGACGTGCATGGAAGCTTCTTGTAAGAAAACCAGAGGGAAAACGCCCAGTTGGTAGACCAAGAATGAAGTGGGAGAAATAACATTAACCATGATTTGAGGGAATTAAATTATAGAGGGGATGGTTGGAAAACATTGGCTCAAGATAGGGATGTATGGAGAGCTTATGTCCGTGCGGCCATGAACCTACGGGCTCGATCGTGCCAGTGAATTAGTTAGTTAGGACTTGGTCTTGGTGTGTTCTGACTCATCCAATTTAATGTTATTGTGACATTTACATATAGCCTACTTGAATTCATTATCGTTATGCAAGGTAAACAGAAGTCAAACAAACTGTACCTACTCTAAATTTTGTCAGTGGTATATTCGATGGAAGCATGTTACTACGGTTACTATGTTTTGTTTTTTGTTTATGTTTAGATTTCGTAATTAAATATCATTGGATAAATTAATTGATCGTGTTTTATATAAGCCCAGTGTTAATTTATTGAAAAAAAGTGTCAAACTACAGGCTTGGGAGGCCCTTGGGTAGATGGATGTTGAGACTTCCACATTTCTAGACAATCGCCAAGGGATGTCCACTGGGTTCTCAGTCGTACGTGATGGCCGCCTTTGCCCCAGAACATGTGTCTGGTACTCATTTAAATTAAGAGCTGAATAAGACCCTAGGACTATGATGCCGCCAGAAGGTTTGGTCCAGCTTAAAACCTGACTCAAACCCACGACCTTCCGGCTTGATAGCGTGATTCCTCACACAACTACACTTCAACGTGAGCCATTAAAATTGCTTCAAATCACGAACATGATATTTTATATTGGGTCAGAATCAATGAAAAATTAATTAAAATGGAAATACAGGAAACTTTTGATTTCTTGAGCTACAAAAATGTCTACTTGCCTCATTTATGTGCTGGTATGTATACCCACAAATTATACAGGGCTTATATATATAAATATATGTAAAAAGTTAAAAAATAGTAGCTTCATAATATTTTTGTGTCCTAACTTTCATATTCTATTATGATTTCATATTTTAGTATAATTTTCTTCATATAATTCCTCGCTCTAGTTATAAGAGAGTTTTAATACTCAAGCCCTTCACACCTAAATATCACCTTCTGCAGTGAAGAAACGTGAAAAAATGTCGCTTTTTGTAAGCTTAAATGGCTTACTCTGCCTAATCCATAACAAATACAGAAAATTATTGTACACAGAATTGAATATTCAAAAAAACTCTACAGAAACGTCTGCGACAGCATATGTTTATCTTATAAGGTTAACTCACAAATAACCATTTTTGTCTTTCATTCACGCCAAGAAAATCGGGATAAGTAGATTCCCCGGCAAACGTGCGCTACCATACCGTTTGTCCGATTGTGATCGGGATTTTTGAAAAATGTTCAGGATTTTCTCGGGAACGTTATAGGCTATAAGAGATTTGTAATGCTCAAGCTCTTCACCTTTTAAAATCATCCTTTGTAGTGAAAAATGTAGAAAAAAATGTCGTTTTATACGCTTAAATGGCTTACTCTGCCTAAACCATAATAAATAAACCAGATCAATGTACGTAGAATTGAATATCTAAAAAACTCTACAAAAAAGTCCGCGACAGCATATGTTTATATTTTATGGATAACTCGCGATAATCATTTTAGTCTTTCTTTGATGCCATTGAAGATCGGATAAGTAGATTCCCGGGAAAGCATAGCAGCGCTCAGCGGATATTCTCTTACGGTAACTCAAAATAACGAATTTACTATTTTAGCTCATTTATGCCGAGTACATCGAACTACATAGATTTCCGGGTAAACAGCACGTGGTCTCTAAAAATAATTACTTCATTTTTTCCCCATTTACGTATTCAACTGAAGGTAAAAACCTATTTATTTAGGCGTAGCAGCGTACGCCGGGCATTAGCTAGTAAATAATGTTTATGGGCGCGGGTATATGTTTGGAACAAAGTGGGTTTCATCACAATATTTATTATTGCTATAGATTTATGTTGTCCACCGCTGTGGTCTCGAGGTAGCGTGCTGCTTTGTCACGCAGCGGGCTTGGGTTCGATCCAAGGTCGGGGCAGTTTTTCTACCTGAGGTTTTTATCCGGGTTTTTCCTCACCTGTAAGACAAATGTTAGGAAAACGTTAAGGCCCAAACGGTCCCCAAAATCATATGGCCATCATCATCCTTATCATCATCATCCTTCACCGGTGTGGAAAGCAACGGGAAGCTACCACACCTACAATTACCTAGCAAAGCTGCAAGCATAGCATGAAAATTCTATGATTGCAGTGAAAGGCCTGCCCTCGGACAGAATTACTATGGATGGATGGAGATTTATGTTAAAGCTTGTAATTTTATCGAAGACATATAATTCTATAAAAAAAATGAAATTTCATAATCCTGAATTTTATTGCACTGAGCTTAGTATTCAATACCGGACTATACCAGTACCGTCTAGACGCGCATGCGTAACCTCGCTCTTACAAACTGTAAGTTCTGAACATCACATGGACTTGTGATTTTTCTCGCTCTCTGATGATGAGGTGGTGTTGAAGACAGTGATGATATATAACATTGATTCCGTATCATTTGACTGTTAAGACATATACAACCTGTTTCCATATAACCCTGCAAAAGGAAATAAGAAGTGTAGACTTTATCTTGTTTAGTTTTATTCATTCTCTATGAAGGTAGTTAGTTGGAGGCGGTAGTAAAGCCCAGTCTCCTGCTGATAAAAAGAACTCCCTGATCTCGTTCCTTCAGGAGAATAGTTCCCTGCTGAGCAATCTTTCGCCGCAACTGTGTGTACGCGGTTTCCTAGTGTTCTAATTAACAAAATACAGTGTGTTTATAAAAAAAAACTTTAATAGATTTTACTAATAAAACCAATAATATTCGTGGAATAAAAAAAACTTTGAAAAATAAAGCCAGAAAAGACTATAATGAAATTTTACAAGACAGTGGCAGTGCCTATTATTACTTATGGATCCGAAACATGGACAGTGACAGCACAACAATCTGCCAGAATACAAGCTGCTGAAATTAAGTTCGTAAGACCAATAGCAGGATATCAAAGAACAGAAAAAAAACATAACACAGAAATAAGACAACAATTAAAAGTAAAGGAATTAAACACAACAATAGTGAAATACAGAACAAATTGGAAAGAACACTTGGCAAGGATGACTCAGAACAGAATACCAAAAGCAGCATACAGCTATTCACCACGATGAAGAAGTTTGGGAAGACCAAGGAAAAAATGGAAACAGGAGCAATTTGGAGCCGGAACAGGTTAGTAAATAAGCCTAAATCATAATGAAGAAGAAGGAGAAGAAGAAATAGACTGATCTTTTTTGTTTAAGATTGAAAGTTGGTCTTTCCAACGCTTCATGGTCTTCGAAATAATAACAAATATATGTATATATATATATATATAATATACAGGGTGTATAATAAAGGTTGGCGCAAACTTACATGATTGAAAGTACGCGATAATAGAAGCAACAATATCCCAGTAAACATGGGTCCGCAAACGAGCCGTTTGCGAGATAATTACGAATGTATGATTACAAGCCGCCACTGACTGCATTGTAAATATCGTCCTAGTTAGTACAAATTAATTTGAATTTAGACTTTACTATTAATTTTTCATCTCATTTAGTTCACATTTCACAGTTCACTTCACTTATGGGTTACCTGTTAAATGAGGTGTTCGAAGTGTCTTCCTTGCATCTGGATGCAATACTGTGCTCGTCTCTGCAATGAATGTCGAATTATTTCGAAAACCCCTGGATCATTTCTGAATTCTTGACAAGCATGTACAAATCTCTGCTCCTGTTCTTCAATCGTGTTAACAGGTGTGCTGTACACTTCGCTTTTGAGGTGATCCCAGACACAAAAATCCAAAGGATTTATAATCAGGTGATCTTGGAGGCCAAGAGCATCGACCTATCCATCTTTGACCTATCTGCGCGTTAGATGCCGTCTCACAGCAGCAGCAAAATGTATCGAAGCTCCATCATGCATGTACCACAAACTCCGACGTTGCTGAAGGGGAACATCCTCAAGCAACCCTGGAAGATGACGCCGCAGAAATCTAAGGTACCTCCGTCCATTAAGTTTTCGTGGAAGAATGTTGGCCCAATGAGATAATCACCTAGTACCCCTAACCACACATTCAGTGAGAAACGGTGCTGATGTGGTGACTCATGAACAGCATGTGGGTTTATTTCACACCAAAAATGTGTATTATGTTTATTAAAAACACAATCGCGTGTGAATCCTGCTTCGTCTGTAAATAAAATGTTACATGCGAAACGAGGGTTGCTTACAGTCTGTTGTTGCATCCACTGACAAAACATCACTCTAGGAACAAAGTCCGCATCGTTGAGACATTGAACTGATTGGAGGTGGTAAGGGTACAGTAAATTGCGCTGTAAAATTCTCCATACACTAATGTGGCTTAGTACAGGCACTTGTGTGGCAATTCTTCTCGTCGAGGTTCCTGGAGAGAGCTGTACTGCTTCCAACACCATATCCTCAACCTCAGGCGTAATGCGAGCAGACCTACCTACTGCTCTGCCATGTGCAAAACCCTCATTTTTCTCTCAGGCGCTGATGGACCCTTGTAAATGTACGACTTTCGGGGTGTCTTCGATCAGGATATATTTCTTGGTACAAGCGTGCAGCCTCCCTTGCATTGTCATTAACCCTACCGTACATGAAATGCATATCCGCATACTCTTCATTTCTGTAAGGTTCCATTCTAACTACAACACAGCACAAGTGGCACTCCTCAGATGAGACTGTGTACTGTATCCGTCCTGTATGTTCTGCGTGTATGGTTTGATTACAACTCCACCTCTCGGCAATGTTCAGTTTTGTAAACAAAGAACATAGGACGGCTTCAAGTGCGCAAGGAGTAAACCGTACGATGTTACAAACAATGACGTCAGTGGCGGCTTGTAATCATACATTCGTAATAATCTCGCAAACGGTTCGTTTGCGGACCCATGTTTACTGGGACATTGTCGCTTCTATTATCGTGCACTTTCAACCATGTAAGTTTTGCGCCATCGTTTTTGACACACCCTGTATATATATATATATATTTAAACTTATATGAAATAATAGTTAAGTATAGAACAAAATGAAAAAAAAACCGTTTAAATCGGCATTTAATATACAGGGTGTTACAAAATGATGGACGGGGTTTCAAAGTTCTTTAATTTCCCTTACATGATATACATATAAGAACAAAACTTACATGGGATTAAAGAGAAACTCTTTGAGTTTTCATAATATTCTTTATAAATATGTGAGCACATTTCGTTACACGGCACATATCTAGTCGATAGTCGAATTCATCCCAAACATTGGTCAGCATATTTGGAGTAATGGATTCAATAGCAACATCAATCCTTCTTCTCAAGTCTGGAAGGTCTACGGGAAATGGTGGTACGTACACGTGGTCCTTCACATACCCCCACAGTAAGAAATCACTTGGTGTTCGTGGACGTTCTGGGCTTTTCCTTTTACAGATACATCTAGTTGTTTCTAACTGCTTATACCATCGACGGATAATCTTATCTGTCGGAGGATCAATTCCAAATTGCCGTCGGAAAGCTCACTGCACTGCAAGAATGGAACCAGACCTCACAAATTGCAACACACAGAATGGCTTCTGTGCAGGAGTCGCCATTTTCACAAATTTAACGCTGACAACATAATAATGACAAGAAACCAATTGCTGCATACAGGATATGAAACTTTCACAGTTTTTGTTTCATTATAGCAAATAATCACACATCCTATTTAGGTTTGTGAAGCTATTCCAACTACTTAAAACCCCGTCCATCATTTTGGAACACGGTGTATAAATTTAGCAAAACAGACACTGTTATACAAAGCCAAAGGATGGCGGAGTCAAGGATAGCCATCGTTAAGATGGATGAATTGAAGCATACGGTACTTTCCGGGCCGAAATAGGTAGAAATGCCTAATCCATGAAGTACAATAATAATAATAGTAATAATAATAATAATAATAATAATAATAATAATAGTAACAATAATAGTGACAATAATAATAACAATAATTTTAACAATAATAATAATATTAAAAGCAATTATGATGGTGATAATAATAATCATAATAATAATAACTATACTTATTATATGAACTATAATAATAATAAGAGTAACAACAATAATAAGTTATTAACAATTATGATAACAATAACCTATGCACCGCGTAGGGTGCCCGTGGATACATTTATTATACTTATTATTATACTTAAGTAGCTCACGTGGTTTACAATACGAATCGCGATCTGCAATCCCTTGCCAGGGCGCATGAGAGGCAAAGGTTGATCCATCTTTCATGTGCTGTTTTCGTGACATATACACTAATTATCATGAAATAGTAAATACGTTCAAGTAATTTAGAAAACTGTACCTAAATCCTAACAATATCATGATCATGAGAGCAAGAAAGGGAAGGGAGCTGATTTGACATGTGAAAGCTTGTAACATAGGAACTAGTACTAAACAGTAATTTTATAGTAAGATAACAGTAAACAAACATATTTTAACTAATGTATGAATAGTGAGTCAAATATTAAATAAAGATAATAATTACAAATGAACTGAACATGAACGATCTTTGACCAATATATAAATTAAAGAACACACATAAACAATAGAAATTAACCAAATCGGTCGTATACAGAGCCAACATTCTGGAATTATAAATACATTAATAACGATCAATCATACGTACATTCATTCAACAGTCCAACCGAGGGCTAGGGTCCCCACCCAGGACACCCTACCCCGGCTTTCAGAACCAACCAACCAACCAAAGTAGAACCGCTCTGCTCGAGCTCCAAACGACGACGACTCATTCTCTGGCTTCGTGCTTGAGAGTTCCTTGGAAGAGGGAAAGTTGCGTCGCGCAATATGCACGGCGCAGAGGAGGGGGAAAGTAGGAGAGTGGGTAAAGAGAGTAGGAATGGCACTTTTCTTCAATCAAGACACAATATGTGGAAGAGATGACGTAAGTTTGCAGACGAAAAATGTACTTTCGGTACATCTATAATAATATGACAACAATAGTAGTAAAAATAATAACTATATTAAAAATAGTAATAAAATCAATAATAATAACCTAAATTCCAGAACATAGGCAACCACAGGAATAATTCTTTTTTAAGGAAAAATTCTTATGGTTTGACATCATGAACTCTAGTCAGAAATGCTGACCACTAACCCATGAGGCTGGTCATATTAATAACTATAGTGATAATAATAATAATAATAAATAATAATAATAATGATGATAATGATAATGATAATGATAATGATAATGATAATGATAATGATAATGATAATGATAATAATAATAATAATAATAATAATAATAATAATAATAATGTAGTAGTAATAATAGTAAACTAACTCAGTGGTACTGTCGAGTCTGGAGGTTCATGGCCTCGCGGACATAGGCTCTCCATACATTCCTATCTTCAGCTATTGTATACCAACTTTTCTTGTATAATTCACCTGCTTCATCTCATGGTTAATATTATTTTCTCATCTCATTTAACCGGGCGTTTCCCTCTGTTTTTCTTATAAAAAATCTTCCATTCCCTTCTAGTAATGATGATCATGATGATGATGATGATAATAATAATAATAATAATAATAATAATAATAATAATAATAACGATAGTAATAATAATAATAGTAACGATAGTAAAAATAAAATTATAACCCCTTATTTATTTATTTATTTTCGGATATGTAAGTTCATAAGGATATATTCTTCGAATCAATCAGCACAAATATACAATATATAGATTCTAATAATATATAGTGTTTATTAAGTTATAGAACATAAACTAATATTAAGTAAAATATATATTATATTTATTAATCATTAAAGATCAACATGGCGAGCATTTCATATCTGTACGTGAAAGATCCAACATATTTTTGTTAGATATCTGTTATTTCAAACAAAAATGCCGGCGGTGACCCACAGCTTTAGTCTCCTTCCAAAAGAATCGATTAATATCAGATTTTTTTACGTGGTATGGTCCCCAAAATTCGGTGAGTTCCTTTATGTCTATGTGCGGTCAAAAAGTATGTGTGTCATCCAAAGTTAAAATTCCTCTTCCTACAAGTGGTGCCACTGTAACACCCGGATGGCGTGGAACACCGAGACATACCTATAATATGAAAGGTTAACTATCACGATGACATAGGGAGGACATTGTGAAGTACCACCAGGTTGTCGTATGAAAATATCTGGCTTTCTCTTCTCGCATTGACGGAATTGTAATCCATATCTGAGAGTGAAGCGCCTGGAAGTCGGAATTATTTTATACAGTTAATATTATGCGTGATAAATTATAACCAGGAGAATCATCCTAAAATCCTAAACTTAACTCCAAAATTTAGGTAATGGGTGACCATGAGAATAATTCCCCTTAAGGAAATATTCCTGTTGTTTACTTCATGAACTGTGTCCATAAATTGTAATCACGAAACTAAGAAAGCTGATCAAAGACAGTCAGAGATTCAATAAATAAATAAATAAATAAATAATATATATATATATATATATATATATGTATATGTATATTGTCTCTATGACATAGGCCCAATTCTGTAAATGCATGTTATTATGCATTACAGGGACTCTTCTCGTCCCATTTATTTAAAAAAACGTTAAAATGAAAATATATAAAATCTGTTATTCTCCCACTTATATTATATGGATGCGAAACGTGGACTCTTACTTTAGTGGAGTATTTGATAATAAAATTCTTAGCAAAGGTTTTAGACCGAACAGAGATGAGTAGACAGATGATTGGAAAAGATTTACATAATAGTTAGCTACATGGTCTTTATAGGAAGACAGATATAATAAGAACAGTTAAGTCTCGTAGACTGCAATGGGCACGACATGTGGCACGAATGGAGAAATATAGAGGTGCATAGAAGTTTCTTGTACAAAAACCAGAGGGAAAACCCAGTTGATAGAGGAAGGATGAGGTGGAAGAATTACATTAACCATGATTTAAGGGAAGTAGATTATACAGGTGATCATTATAAAGCATTAGCTCAGGATAGGAATATATGGATAGCACATCTACGCGCGGACATGAACCTCCATATTCGATTTTGCCTTGAGTTGGTTTGTTTGTATGTGTGTCTGTTAAATCTATAGTAGCAGTAATTTTTCTTTTATCGGAAGGTAACTTGCATATAGTAATTACTTATAAAAGTAAGGTCGAGTTCATTAACCAGAAAATTGGACCTTTAGGAGTAGAAGTTCACCGGAGACGAAAATTTAAAAATATCTCTATCCGTCTCAAGTTAGGGCCTACTATATTTCTCTAAGAAACTCAGTACATGTTATTAAAAATAATAATAGGAGGGCATTTTCCAAAATCAGCTAAATCCGATAATTGGAAATGCGGTTTATCTAAAATCCTAAATTTTAATAAATGGCCTAGTAACTGCAATATTTGATTCTTCGCAATGTACCTGTACATTAAACTTAACCCATAAATTAGCGTTGTATCCTATAACATACATTTGTTTATAGCCTTTTGTAATAAATTAATGGAGAAATGATTCGATAGATGTTAGAGAGCGGAATTTGTTCTACGATGCCCATGATTTATTTGTACTGGCATTGACTGTACTGGAGCGATCGCGAGGGGATGGAATGGAGTTTATCATATGTATGTACAGCTATCGGGAGATTGTTCCTTAATATAAGCATTAGAAAGCAATATAAGGCGCATAATATAATAAAATGTACTTAGGCAATGCATTGCTTACAGGCAATGAAACGTTTTAAGACAAAGATTGCTCTTCGCATGCACATTTATTTTCGTTTGGATAGCATTTCACACACTTATCATCAGGTACGCGCAATGTCAACTACCGCCGTACTCTACAATAACTCCACTGAATGTTGTTTCTTGCGTCTGTCTTTCTACATTACAGAGCCGGTAGGTGTGCAACCCCCTCGCTCAAGTTCTCGTATAGTCTATACAGATCTACTACTTGCTACTAAATTCCATTACTTACTACTTACAAATACAAGGAAGCCTTGGACATTGTGGAACAGATTCCGCTCTCTGGTAATCTAATAACTTATGATTTTACGTGATTTGTTTTAATTGTGGTCTGATACGTTTAAATAAATTTGACGATATTATACTTCAACCGGCTAAGAGCCATTTTTGAAATTTAGACTTTGAAGCCATCTGTTGCACCGGCTCATGTACGGACACTTTAGCGCTATATCTTTAAATGGGGTTTTAAATATATAATATGTAAACGCCATCGATCCTTTCAGAGATTCTGTTTTTGAAACAAACGGCTATGAAACAAGATCTTCATAAATGCTAATCTAAATATTGCATCATTCAACTAAGCGCCAAATGTTCCCGCTCTTAGATTGTTGATGCATAACTGTCAAACAACGAAAATAACTTACAATGTCCAGCAGATCTTTTGTTAGTTAGGCGCTACAATAAATAGTAAAGATTGACCTAAATTTTAAACGTATTTTTCTCAAAACTTACACAATGGTGCATAGCATTACGCCATCCAATTATTATAAGAAATTGAGTTTCTCAAATTTAAGAATTAAGAAAACGAATAGATACTGTATTACGTAAACGATCAAAATCAGACCGAAACTTCAATTTGCCAAGAAATTCCTTTAGTTTACACAGTTGCTGCGTGACGGACTGTCTTTTTATAGAGACTGTTTGTCTTGCTCTCACGTTATCGCAGAGAAGGAAAGGAAGTGGGTCGAATTGAAGTTAAGCGTCAACAGCTCAACAAATGACCTACCGAACATGACGTCACACGGTCACAATTCCGATGTGATTGATGAAAGGTATCAAGTGACAAATGGTTACAGAGATTCAGAGAGACACAAGTTTTATTTATTAAAGGAGACTGTGCCGATAATACTGAAGCAAAACTTATAAAATGCACTTTTCTCAAAATATAAGCATTGCTGATAAATCAAACCCAGACACTATTTTTTTAGGTTATATTATAGGCCTCACATATTTGTATTTTTACGTATATGCAAGTAAGTAATAGAATATTATATACAGTAAAAGCTCCTTATTCGCGGGAGATATGTTCCGCAAATATGTCGCGAGTACAAAAACCGCGAATATGAAATGGTAATTTGTATGGGTATATAGCGGATACGTTCAAGGTTCCAAAATAAAATTAAAATAAGCATAAGTAATGCCACGAGTGATTTCCAAATTATCAATCTAGAGAATTTGGAAATCAAGAGTGGCATTCGTTAGGACTATTTAACGAATAAAATTAAGCTCTTTATTAAAAAATAATTATTTGAATATAGTTACCGGTGTTTTAAAATATTTATATAGTTAATGTAAACGGCGATGTTTGAAAACAAATTAGAAATGAGAGGTTATGTATATTCACTGCAACTCGATCATATTATTTATTGCCAAATAGGATCGCAATATTGTAAGAATGCACTCTAGTGGAGAAATAATGAAACACGTCAAACTATTATAATCAATTTTTTTTTAATACACAAGTGATCTTCTTGGTGATAAAATATTAAAATATATATATGCAGTCAACATTTTAATATTATAATCAACATTATAGGTTAATCATTTATATTTTGAATAAACAACTCAGTAAATCACTGAACCTATTCATTATTTGCTATATTCAGTGTATTTGTTGGAGAAAAAGTAATGGTCTAACATGTTCAGAATATTAAAAGAGGAGGAGCTTTCTTTATCACAAAAGCAGGAGCTGATAAAGAGAAATCGATAAAAAGCGAGGTGAAACACGACTGTCATTGGTGTAAAACAGAATTCATTGAAACGTGATTGGTCATTGACTACCATTTGCGACATGAGTTAAATAGTCAAAATAAATTCAAATTAATGATTTTGAAGAATTTTTGTTAATTATTGTTGCCAGGTTTAGGTAAGGATTTAAAGAACTTGGTAATTTTTTCGTGTTTTGCCGCTTTTTTAAAGGTCTTTCAATTAAGATTGATATTCAGCTGTGATTTCTGTATATAATTCCTTATTTTGTCTTCGGATTTCTTGATTCATTAACATTGAAACAGCGTGATAAAAACGCAAATGACTAGCCAACGCGTGTAAACGGTCAAGGATTTCTATCTTTACTTTAAGCGGCAGCACTACTTTTTTCCACATCGGAACCAATTTCCTTCCCTTTTACTCGATATTATAAATTGGCAATAAAGAAGAGACGCGTGTTATTCAATCAAAATTATTGCAACGAATGACAGAAACAATAAAACACCGATCGTGGCGAGGGCGGCAGTTATCAAATAACATAGCTACTCGTGAAATACTGCGGCGGTGCCTTTTAACAACGAACTTTAGTCTTAGTAACAATAAGGTTTGTTTTTACTTTGATATTAATTTGTCCATTTGGTTTGAATCACTCTTTTTAAAAGTCGCCTTGCACGTGCCTGCAGTAAAAAAGTTGCTGATGCGTTAATAGTAGTAGTAGGACTTTATTAGACAAAAATTAAGATATTTACAATATTATTTACAAATATGGGTCGCACGGGCAGTAAGCCGTACGTGCTGTTGACAGTCCGTTACAATAAAGTAATAATTGGTACTAGTGTAAAGAAAAATAAACAAAAACAGCAGTAACATTACAATTACATAAAGAAAACACAATACAAATATTATCATTAAATAATAACACAATAGCATAATATACTAAAAACATTAACATTACAATTACATAAAGAAACAAACACAAAAATATTACAATTAAGTAATAACACAATAGCAATAACATTACAATTACATAAAGAAAAAAAAATAATAATAATATTACAATTAAATAATAACACAATAGCATTATACACTAAAAACATTAACATTACAATTACATAAAGAAAACACATAATATTACAATTAAAGTAATAACACAATAGCATTATACACTAAAAAAACATTAACATTACAATTACATAAAGAAAACACATTAATATTACAATTAAATAATAACACAACAGCATTATACACTAATTAATTTATATATAATTGTTAATAATTAATGGTATTGCATTTTGATAACATATATTTATTCATGAATGAGTGTTGTCCTTATTTTTTCGCGTTTTGTCCAGAAATTTACCGAGGTTTATCCAATTTTCTGGATTTACCAATAACTCGTAGCATGCCAATCTTTCCCGATTTGAATTTAGAAATCTTTCCGGTAATTAACTGACGTCTCCAATATTCTAAATCATTACATTTTCCTAATATATGTATCTCATCTTCAAAGTTCCCGCACATTGGACATATTCGCATATCGTGATCGTCGCTAATTTTTAGAAATTTCCATGCCCCTAGCCTAAACCAAGCAAGCCCTGATCTCGCCTTAAATCCTAGGTTGAGTATATACGATTCTTTTCCCCAGACGTGTTTTAGGTCTCTTTGTAAACACAGTGAGCGTTTTCCTGTACATTCGGCGAAGGTATCTTGTTGGTTTACATCTAAGAACCTCCTCCTTATTTTTCTCCACACGTTCTTGCGATTTTCAGTCCTTTTTTCCCATATCCAGCCCAATCCCAATCTTTTGGAGTTCTCTCCTAACCTCGTCTGCCCAAAATTTAACATCTATGTTTTTAATTTGGTGGTCGTAACAAATTGCTCTAAGCATTGTTTGTTCACCTTGGATTACTCGCAACCAGTATTTGAGTATACGAATTTTACAGTTAATGTCGTCCTGGAATGACCCGAATTCATATAAAATTCCACAGTTAGAAACGGCCTTACTAAGTCCTGTAATATACTTTAGAAAATGCGTATATGCCTTATTTAGTATTTCCGTTCTTTGGAAACCCCAAATCTCACTACTGTAGTGCATGACTGGCCTGACCATAGCTCCATACATTTTTTCTAATGTGCTGACTGGAATATCAGGCACTCGACCCAGAATACCGAGTACACTGTTAAGTTATCCCCTCCCTTTAAATAATGCTATATCAATGTGTTTTTTCCACTTTCCGTTCATTTTCAACGTCGTACCAAGATATTCAAAATATTTCACGTTTTGATGCGTTAATAATAGATACTGATCCTTCTAAAACACCGACTGGATCCGCGAATAAACAAATTTTAGCCGCGAATGCAGGAACTGTGCCGTAATTTTTTAACCCGCGAATGACGAAAACGCCAATAAAGAGCGTTTACCGTAATTCTCAATTCTTTACTTCCTATTTACGAATTATATTACAGTTATTCGACTAATTGCAAAAATGATCGGTATGCCGTGTCGGACCGCAATGAAAACAAATCCACATAAAACTGGAAGTATCGCCTTATTTTGTGTAATTAGACTCGCATTTAAGTAATTTCTAATAATCCTGTTTTGTAATATTTTATTAAAAATGTAAATAATTTAAACAAAATATGTCCAAATTAATGGTTATTTCTCTATGTATCGTTTCTTTGTAATATTGTACATTAATTCCATTACATGACAGTCCTAGAAGACACTAGGCCTGCCAGACGGTTGCTAGCCTCACATCCAAATGTGCTAATCACAGAGATAGACGATCATCCTACCGATGTAGAGATAGCATGTGGTCCCAAGCCGATAACCTGGAGATAATACTTATTATAGCTATCCAAATTCATAAAGATACTGGATTGGCACCAGTCTCATACTGGCCGTAATTCTGTGAGAACATTTCTTCCTCCAGGACGACTCGAACCAGCACAAGTCCCGTAACTCTGCGCTAAGGCATCTTCCCTTTAACCACTCGGCTACTGCGCAGGGTTTTGTATTATTGCTTAACTCTCATATGTCTGAAAAACTAGAATATTATTTTTTTTATCAACCATGTTGCCATTTCGAAATTCTGGTATTATCATCTGACATGGCGTTAGGTAACCCACTTCTCAGCTTGGAGCGCCTGCAAGGCGAAATTACGTAGCCCCGATGATATATGATAGTTGATGGTGATGGTAATGAAGCGCCAGGAGAGGCCTTAATTCGAAACTGAATTAATATGTTAATGATGGTCTGATTTTGTTCGCGGGCCGTTTTAGCTTTAAAGTTACCTGAAATTTCTCTTAAAGGTGAGGAAAAAGCCCGGAAAAAAATCACCCAGGAAACTATCCCGACTGGGGATCGAACTCAGTCCCGCTGCGTGAGAAGGCAGCACGCTACCTCGAAACCAGAGCGGTGGACACTGGAATATAATAATAATAATAATAATAATAATAATAATAATAATAATAATAATAATAATAATAATATAATAAATAATAATAAAACAGAAGAAAAATAGAAACTGCAGAAATGAAGTTCTTACGTTCGGTAGCAGGTGTGACAATTTTGGACAGAAAAAGAAATGAAGATATTAGAAAATTATTAAATATTTTTAATTTAACAAATAGAATTGACAATTTGAGAAACAACTGGTATGAACATGTTAAAAGATTGCCAACAGATAGAATCCAATAACTGTTATAAAGTACAAACCAATAGGACATAGAAGTGTTGGACTAGAGGGGAAGATTCATTAAATCCCACTTGATGTGAAAACAGGTTAAAAGGCATAATTTCGTGAAGTACAATAATACATATTTCCGGTTTTTTCCTGCACCTATGATTTCTCCTCAATTTCGCTTTATAATTTTCCTCCATCCGTCTCTATTATAACACATTTCTTCCTCTATTGCTCAGTCCTTCAAAGTTTCTCTAATCCGTTGGATCCACGTGAGATTTGGTCGTCCTTATCTTCTTATTCCTGATGGTGTCCATTTCCATCCTCAATTCGCCTATTATATCCATACCATTTTAGTTGCTTTTCTTGGATAAATTCTAAAATTCAGTTTAGTACATTCATGTTCTCTTTTATAACTTCATTTTAATTTTCTGTCTCCTTCATATCCAGATCTTCTCCAATAGTCCATTTCTTCTACCATTATTTTTTTCATCTGAAGTAGAATAACAATAACTATGTTTCATTTGTTGTGGCAGAGTTAACGAGCACAACGAGCACAAAGTACATATAAATATTTAATTAACAGTATATATATATATATATACATATACTTATGATTAAATTATATTGTATTGTAAGCCTATGTTTTCCCTTTACAGAGATTTAGGCGCTATCCCCCTACAGGGAAGAATTTGAACCATACTAATTTAGTTACACTTGTTTTCGTATAGATGTCATTTTGAGTGGTCCGTGGTCAGCGTTCCGCCTCACACTGACATCTAGGAAACCAAGGTAGTACTAGGACGGGACAAGTCGGTAAATTTTACTTAGAGGCCTTTTCATTCAGGCTTAAGGATTTTTTACGAGGCTGAAAATCTTCAGACTCGGGACCCACGGCTTAAAGTCCCTCCCGGAGGACTTGCTCCTTGGATTTTTCCGTCCTAAAAAAATCCATCGACCACGGCCGGGATTGAACCCGCGACCGTCGGGACCAGAGGCAAGGAGCATAACCACTAGTCCACCGCGGCCGACTATTAAATAATATAAAACATGTATAAAGCATCAGGTTCAGATGATATCTCAGCAGAACTGATAGAATCCGGGGGAGAAACATTGATGAACAAGATACTCCGCGCCGGTTGCTTAGTATGATTTGGGAAAAAGAAGCCCTTCCAGATGAATGGAAAGGATCGATTATCGTACCAATAATTTATAAGAAAGAAGATAAAACAGATTGCAACAACTATAGGTGCATCTTATTACTTTCAACTTATTACAAAATTCTAACAAATAGGCCTATATTAGTAAGCAGACTTACTCCCTATATTGATGACATTCTAGATCACCAATGTGGATTTAGAAGAAACAGATCTACAACAGATCTGATTTTTAGTATAAGACAGATTTTAGGAAATAAATGGGAATATAATGGTACAGTACATCAACTATTCGTAGACCCTAAAAAGGCAAACGATTCAATTAAGGGGGAGAAGTTATATAGTATCCTGCTGGATTTCGGAATTGTTAAAAAGTTAGTGAGACTTATACGAATGTGTCTAAATGGCACAAAGAGTAGGGTGCGTGTAGGCAAACAGTTTTCGGATACTTTTGAAACACACAATGGGTTGAAGCAAGGAGATGCACCATCTCTTCTACAATTTCATTTTTTTACTGGAGCATGTAATCAAAATATTTAGAGGATGAAGAAGGCTTACATCTGAGTGGTATTAATAAGCTTTTAGTTTATGCTGATTATGTTGTACTATTGGGCAATAGCGATGAGATACTAAAGGCCAACATGCACACGCAATTGAGTAACATTAATAAATTGGGACTGGAAATAAATATCAATAAAACTGAATATATAGTTACACATAGAATTACATTAAATAATGGAAATGGAGAGCTAATGACAAATGAGTGAAATTTTGAAGAAGTGGCTGAATTGAAATATCTAGGAACAATAATGACAAATAGGAATGAGATGCACAAAGAAATTAAACGTAGACTGAATTCTGGAAATGCGTGCTATTATGCATAGCAGGCACTCTTGACGTCCCACCTCTTTTTAAAAAACGGTAAACTGAAAATATATGAAGCTTTTATTCTACCAGTTATATTATATGGATGCGAAACGTGGACTCATACTTTAAGGGGGGGAAAGGAGATTATAAGTATTTGAGAATAACGTTCTTAGGGAAATTTTTGGACCAAAGAGAGATGAACATACAGGTGAATATAGAAAACTTACATAACAGTGAACTACATGGTCTTTATAGGTAGCCAGATATAATAAGAACAGTTAAGTCTCGTAGATTGGTATGGGCTGGACATGTGGTTCGAATGGGGAATTAAAGATTTATATGGAAACTTCTTCTAGGAAAACCAGAGGGAAACGCCCAGTCGGTAGACCAAGAATGAGGTGCGAGAATAACATTAACTATGATTTGGGGAAGTAGATTATACAGGGAATTCAGGGAAAATTTAGCTCAAGATACGGATGTATGTATAGGAAAACACGTTGTTATGTATCTCTGCGCGGCCACGAACCTATGGGTTCGATAGTGCCAATGAGTTAGTTAGTTTGAGTTATTATTTAACAGTATATATTATATATCCACAATACTTATGATTTAAGAAGATATTAAATTTTGCAATTTAAATTTCATGTACAAACAACATTTTATACGATTATGATGATATAATAATAATAATTATAATAATAATAATAATTATAATAATAATAATAAAAATACGATAAATTATACGATAAACTACAATTAATATATGTACCTTATACTGGGTAATTATTACATATTATAACAAATTAGAAAAAAAGGATATAGGCATGTAGCATGTTCTTTCCTTTAAGGAATCTCAAATCAATGTTGCAAAGTAACCTGAGATGGGCGATAAGTAAGGGTGGTATGTGAGGTACAAGTCAAGTTGTCAGAAATGTCAGGACAGTTTCCTGTTTCTGATGAAGCAGACTCGTCTGTTTGTTCTGTTAAGTAGAGGATCGTATTGCATTACGTTCCACAACTCGTCTTCGGGAAGGTTTACTTCAATCAAATCAATGCATTCAATGGAAGATTTACCACCATCTAAAGATTTTGCTCAGATCCGCCATGCTGGCTCGGGGGATTGTATGCCTGCCACTTGACTAACGGGCCCGGAGTCAATACCCGTTATGGTTGAAAATTTCAGTTGTTAAGTTAATTTTTTTAATTAATTTAATTACAACATTTTCATTTTTGGGCCAAGAGACGTTGAGGTGTACATATATCCCTTCACTAAATTATGATTCTCTCCGCAGTACATATGTTGAGAAGGTATGTGCTACTGTTGATAGCGATTCGTCCCTCAGATGGGACTTTAATACTGGCGGCGCAATTCTTGTTTTTCGATAGGAGTGGACTATGTGCCGGCACCGGGTTTCACCTTCTCCCTTTTGTTCATCACCATGCCTCATACAACATATTTTACACTACATAAACATAAAATATACACTAATCCTACAATTCTCTCTCTGTACACAATACAATAATATATCATTTACGTAAAGTGACCTGCTGAAGTGATGCCAAAATTGAAAGTAGATCAAATTAAGACCATCTATCCGACCAGCGCAGCGGGGAAGTACGTAAAATGCAGTGTGTGACAAGAGAACACACACATTTTTCTCAGGAAATAGCTTTGGACACCCCATTCCAATTCAAATTTCTTTTTCGACCAATCTGTCGGATGCGTTTCTTATATTTTTTTCGCCCAGCCTCACGTAGAAGCAATATATCATATACTTATTATAAGATAGATTTTGGAAAATAAATGTAAGTATGATGCTATTATGCATAAACGGACATATTGACATAAAAAAGGCATAATATTTAATTAATTCTTTGAGTCTGTTTTATCTAGGAAAGCACGTTGTTTTCATTTTACCATTGGCCGTGATGGAGTGGTGGTTTCTGTGCAGTACACCAGAATATATTGTGTACAATACTACTATCAAGTGGTGATTTTGGAACTATCACTCTTACTGTTAGAACATACCCGGTCGGGGTCGATTGATTTTTAGGATGGAAAAATCCAAGGGACAAGTCCTCCGGGAGGTACTTAACCTGTTCGCCCCGATTCGTAAAAGAACCGCAAGACTGAATAAAAAAGCCTTTGTCAAATATGTAACCGACTTTCATCCATTGAAGTAATGCCTTTGTTGCCAACTATATTTTCTCATCGCGGTGATGTGTTAACCACATATCACTCGTTGACATCTGTAGGTAAAAAAGCGTAACAAAATTACCTTGGTTAAGAAACTCCCGGAGAGAACCCGTGACCCCAAGTAGAACATATGGTATATATACATACATAATGTTAATGTTCATCAGCTGTTGTAGTATTGGTATCTCATCATCATCATCATATGTGGCATGACAGCCCACTTTGGGCCCTAGCCTTCTTCAGAATGTCCTTCCAGACTTCTCTATTTGCTGCTAAATTCTTCCAATTTGTAATATTTCGAATTCTAATATCCTGCAATACATCATCCTCCCTTATTAATGTTGGTCTGTCCACTATTCTGGTTTGTAATGCTTGTGCTATATATATTTTTTAACAGTTTTACTATTATCCATACGTATCAAATGTCCTGTATTGGTATCTACAGTGCAGGTCTGGCTTCTTTATCTGCATTTGAGGTGTGTATGGTGCGGTAAGAAGGTAAGGCCAGTTGCAGGTACTGCCAGCAACTACCCTCAGTTTTGAAAACATAATGGTTGCTATATGTTGAATTTTCTTATCTACTAGTTCTGTATTAGTGATTAGTTTTGATGTCTAATAATTTTGATATGATCATTATAGATTAGCATTATTTTGTAACAATTTATGTTATTATTATTATTATTATTATTATTATTATTATTTATATATTTATTATATTATTATTATTATTATTATTATTAATAAATGTAGACTTCAGAAAAACATATGATTCAATTAAGAGGGAGAAGTTATATAGTATGGTGCTGGAGTTCGGAATCCCTAAAGAGTTAGTTAGACTTATACGAATGTGTCTAAATGGCACAAAGAGTAAGATGCGTGTAGGTAAACTGTTTTTGGACACCTTTGAAATCCAGAATGGGTTGAAGCAAGGAGATGTACTATCTCCCCATCTATTTAATTTTGTACTAGAGCATGCCATCAAATCTTTAGAGGATGAGGAAGGCTTACAACTGAATGGTATTAATAAGCTGTTAGTTTATGCTGATGATGTAGTACTATTGGCCGATAGCACACGTACACACTAAGGAATTAGGACTGGAAATAAATATCAATTAAACTAAATATATGGTCACACGTAGAAATACATTATATAATGGAAATGGAGAGCAATGACAAATAAGGTAAATTTTGAGGAAGTGGCTGAATTAAAAAACCTAGGAACAATAACCACAAATAGGAATGAGATGCACAAAGGAATTAAACATAGGCTCAATTCTGGAAATGCGTGCTATTATGCATTGCAGGGACTTTCGATGTCCCAACTCCTTTCAAAAAAGCGTTAAACTGAAAATATATAACACTGTTATTCTACCAGTTATATTATATGGGTGCGAATCATGGACTCTTACTTTAAGGGAGGAAATGAGATTACGAGTTTTTTAAGAATAAAGTTCTTAGGAAATTTTTGGACCAAAGAGAGATGAACAGACAGGTGAATGGAGAAGACTACGTAACAATGAACTACATGGTCCTTATATGAAGCCTGATATAATAAGAAGAGTTAAGTCTCGTAGACTGCGATGGGCAGGACATGTTGCGCGTATGGGGAATGAAAAACGTGCATGGAAGCTTCTTGTAGGAAAGCCAGAGGGAAAACGCCCAGTTGGTAGACCAAGAATGAGGTACAACATTAACTATGATTTGAGCGAAGTAGATTATACAGGGAATGATTGGAAAGCATTAGTTCAGGATAGGAATGTATGGAGAGCTTATGTCCGCGCGGCCATGAACCTACGGGTTCGATAGTGCCAGTGAGTAAGTAAGTAAGTAAGTAAGTAAGTAAGTATGGCTACTAGTTCCCTCCCCAACTCGGCCATGTACTCTCCTGCCACACGTATTTGGCTTCATGAAGACGGCTACAGTTACCAGAACTGGACTCTAATTGATGCAATCTATCTATAATAACGTACCCCAATGTTGAGCCGTAGCCTCTCCTTTATTAGGAGTTACTTGACCCAGTTAATTTAGTTACCTTATTAGCTCTATAGATGTCTTGAATGGAATGCAGTCAATATATCGACCCAATGAGACATTAGCTGGGCAACTTAGGATGTGAGATCGGTAAATTTTGCTTAGATACATTTTTATTCAGGCTTAAGGATCTTTCACGAGCCTGAAAATCTTCAGACTCGGGACCCACGGCTTAAAGTCCTCCTTAGATTTTTCCATTCTAAAGAAAATCCCAGACCGGGTTTGAACCCGCGAACTTCGGAACCAGAGGCAAGAAGTATAAAAACTAGCCCACCGCTGTCGACGATTAATGCAATAGACAAGAAAGCATGAGAGAGAGAAGTTGTGTAGTATTCTGCTAGAATTGGGAATTCTTAAACATTTAGTTAGTCGCATTACGCCCATATCGGGGCAGTGTATTAATTCAATCCCTCACAAAAAAGCCTACCCAGTTCATCACATCATAAGGTTAGAAATGTCAATGTTTGAATTATAGATTTATCAAACCGTGGCTTACTTTAGAGGTACTATGCGTGTTACTATCCTACGCAGATTTCATAATAAAATATACTGTAAGGTACTAACATTAAGGGGGATGCGCCTTAGCGTAGTTGGTTAAGGCATTCCGCTACAAGCCAGAATGTGGCTCGAGTCCTGGTAGAGTCAGCATTTTTAAAATGGCCAAAACTTCTGCGGGTACCTTGGCCTTGGAATCGACTCAACCTAAAACAGAATTGAGTACCAGACGCTTGTTCTGGAGGTGAAGGCGGTCCTCACGCATGACTGACAACTAGGCTGTTATTAAGTAACGACTTCCACCCTATGTCAGAGACTGCCAAACTTTACCATCTTTCAGAAATAAATTGAAAATAAAATCACTAACAGAAACAACTCACTAATACTACTTTTTAAGAATTAATAATGCGTTTTTGCATTATTTAATAAAAATAGACTTAGGATTTGTTAATATATTTACCTAATGCCTTGTATAAAAAGCGTAGATTAATTCATTGTAGTGTTTTTTTCTCTTCTTTTTATGCATAGTAGATTCGAGCTGTTATTCCTTTTTTATTCATTATATCATTAATTTAATTTTAATTGTATTTAGTTTCATTCTATTATTAGACATTAATTTCATTATTATTCAATATGACAGATAATGAATTGTTCAATAACTATTATTGTAACTTTTTTTTGTATTCATATGTAACATGTTTGTCCTGTCTAATATGACTACTATTGTAATTTTTTTGTATTCATGTGTAACATATGTTTGTCCTGTTTTATATGACTATTATTGTATTTTTTTTGTATTCATATGTAACATATGCTTGTTCTGGTGAGTGGAAGAGAAGGCCACATGGCCTTAACTCCACCAGGCTAAATAAATAAATAAATAAATAAAATAGAATGGTACAAGTTAAGAAAACCAGTTATAACGTCTGGGGAACCCGATATGCTGACGACATATCACTCCTACACTTTTTGTATCATCGTCTACCTCTGTGATTAACACATGTGGATGTAGCTGGCTGGGATGCCAAGAGTCTCTTAGGCCTGTCGCGCCATGCAGGAGTCTAATATTTTGATAGATATAATCTCCTGCTACTCCAAGGGCCTCATAAGATCTGTAGGTGGCTTATTTTAACTTTTGTGCATCTAGTCCCGAAGTTCGCGGGTTCAAACACAGCCGGGATCGAAGTATTTTTTAGGATGGAGAAATCCAAGGCAAGAGTATCCCGACTTTAAGCCATGGGTACCGGTTCTAAAGTTTTTCGGGCTCCTAAAAGTATATCAAGACTATATCAGTGTCTCTGAACAATTTAATCGCCTTCCTCCATCCCAATAATATCGTAGTTGTTTCATCGAGGCAATGTGCTGACCACTATGTCACTCTCTGGCATATTAGGAAAATAAATGTAAGTAGGTCAAGAACAAATTAGTGAATAACACTAAGAAATTGCGACTGAAAGTAAATGTCAATAAAACTAACTATAGGCTATGGTCACACATTGAAATTCTCATTTAATGGAAATGGACAGCTAATGACAAATGACAGAAATTTTGAATATGTGGCTGAATTAAAATACCTAGGAACAATAATAACAAATAAGAATGAGATGCACAAGTAAATTAAACATAGGCTTAATTCTGGAAATGCGTTATGTATTACCGACTCGTGAGTCCCAACTCCTTTCAAGAAACGTTAAACTGAAAATATACAAAACTATTATTGTACCAGTTATATTATATGGATGTGGAACATGGACTCTTACTTTAAGGGAGGAAAGGAGATTACAAGTATTTGAGAATAAAGTTCTTGGGAAAAATGTTTAACCAAAGAGAGAGCTAAACAGAGAGCTGAATGGAGAAGACTACAAAACAATGAACTACATGGTCTTTATAGGAAGCCAGATATAATAACAGTTAAGTCTCGTAGACTGCGATGGGCAGGACATATGGCACGGAAGCTTTTTGTAGGAAAACCGGAGGAAAATCGTCCAATTGGTATACCAAGAATGAGGTGTGAGAATAACATGAATCACGATTTGAGGGAAGTTGATTATACAGGAAATGATTGGAAAACATTAGCTCAGGATAGGGATGTATGGAGAGCTTCTGTCCGCGCGGCCATGATTCTATGAATTCAATAGTGCCTGTGAGTGAGTTAGTTAGATCAAAATACTCTTGCTAGGGAGCACCCATGATCCCTCGCTGCACGTACGAGATTATACTTCTCTTTTCTAGTTAGTTATTCTCCCACCTCATTCTTGGTCCACCAACTGGACATTTTTCCTTGATGTTCCTACAAGAAGCTTCAAAAGCACGTCTTTCATTCCCCTTACGTGCCATATGTCCTGTCCATCGCAGTCTAACGAGACTTAACTCTTATATCTGATTTCCTATAAAGACCATGTAGTTCATTGTTATGTAGTCTTGTCCATTCACGTGACTATTCATCTTTGGTCCAAAAATTCTCCTAAGTACCTCATTCTCAAATTCTCGTAATCTACTTTCCTCCCTTAAAGTAAGAGTCCATGTTTCACATCCATATAATATAACTGGTAGAATAAGAGTTTTATGTATTTTCAGTTTAACGTTTTTTGAAAGGAGTTGGGACATCAAAAGTCTCTGGGATGCATATAGCACGCATTTCCAGAATTGAGCCTATGTTTAATTTCTTTGTGCATCTCATTCAAATGTGTGATTATTGTTCCTAGGTATTTTAATTCAGCCACTTCCTCAAAATTTCCCTCATTTGTCATTAGCTGTCCATTTCCATTAAATAATACCAAAATTAAATTCTAATGTTAAAAACCTTCTACTTACCTTCTACCATCATGGCTGCCGGACATTGGCATCCTTTAAAAGAAATCTAAATTTATATTTGCTCTAAACTCGACTTCATTATTATCCAGTGTAAGATATATATATTAATTGGTGTTTCCCGTATAATGTATCATATTTATATTATTATTATTATTATTATTACTATTATTATTTATATCGTATCATTATTGTTATTACCCTATGACATGTTGTTTGTACATGACATTACCAGTTGCTACATTTATTGCATCTTCAAAATGTTTTCTAATTAGTACAGTGTATATCGTATAAATTGTCGAGTAATTTATTTGTATTTGGGCTGCTTGAGTGGAAGAGAGGGCCTTATGGCCTTAACTCTGCCAGGACAGAAGCAAATCAATATTATTATTATTATTATTATTATTATTATTATTATTATTATTATTAATATAGCCCACACAGCGCAGTCTTGTTATTTTCAAAAACGTCCCAATATATATATATATATATATATATATATATATAGTCCCCAGTTTTGTCATTTTAGACATTTCTGGTTTCTCTCTTGGCAGTGGCGTTATTGTAACCCACTTCTGAGGTTTAGGCGCCTGGAAGGCGGGGTTACGTTGCTCCGATGATATGGTGGGTGATGATAATGATAGTGAGGCGCCAGGAGAGCCCCTAATCCTAAGCATATTCTAAGATGAATATGAATGATGATGATTGCGATGGCCATATCATTTCGGGGACCGTTTGGGCCTTAAAGTTTTCCTGACATTTGTCTTACAGGTGAGGAAAAACCCCGATAAAAACCTCACCCCGAAAACCGTCCCGACCGGGGATCGAACCCGCGCCCGCTGCGTGACAAGGCAGCACGCTAACTCGAGACCGCAGCGGTGGACGAACGTTACAAATATAAATTTTAAAATATATTGAAAATTAAGTAATTAATTGATTTGATGTTTACTAAATGAAAATCCATGATGTTTTTAATAAATAAAAATCATCAAAGTTTTATATGATTTTAATAAAATAATTTAATATTATTTAATATTCTTAGCAGCTGTTTTAATATACTACATAAGCATGATACACAAAATCGTTATTTTTTATATTTATGACATTCATCTGATGCATGCATGGTGAATTGAAACACCTGTTACGAATGCTAAATAAAATTTAATGAAAACCATAAAAAATGGTGATAGATTTATATATTAAATGTATAATAATGAATATAGTTAAATGTATTACAACATACACTGCAGTTTCGATTTCCTTTTGCTATACTTACTTACTTACTCACTCACTGGCACTATTGAACCCGTAGGTTCATGGCCGCGCGGACATAAGCTTTCCATACATCCCTATCCTGAGCTAATGCTTGCCAATCATTCCCTGTATAAGGTACTTCCCTCAAATCATAGTTAATGTTATTCTCCCACCTCATTCTTGGTCTACTAACTGGGCGTTTTCCCTCTGGCTTTCCTACAAGAAGCTTTCAAGCAAGTCTTTCATCCTCCATACGTGCAACATGTCCTGCCCATCACAGTCTACGAGACTTAACTGTTCTTATTATATCTGGCTTCCTATAAAGATCATGTAGTTCATTGTTATGTAGTCTTCTGTATTCACCTGTCTGTTCATCTCTCTTTGGTCCAAAAATTTTCCTAAGTACTTTATTCTCAAATACTTGTAATCTCCTTTCCTCCCTTAAAGTAAGAGTGCATGTCTCGCACCCATATAATATAACTGGTAGAATAACATGCTAAAAATATTTCTTGGAACTTCCCTTAAAAAATCTGAGTCGATCTTGATTACTGGTCCCGAACACAAGCAAACAAAAGGCGACTTTATATATAAATTTGTTTATGTTACAGCATATATCAAAACTTTGACTGCATAATTGCGTACACATGTTAACCAGTTGTAGTGCACATAGAATTATCGAATAAGGAGGTTCATATCAGAATGAACATGAGCTCTCAACACATCCCTATCACGAGACAATGTGTTTCAATTAATTATTTCCTGCATATTTCATCTCTCTCAAATCATGTGCATTTTCATTTTCAAATCTCTTTCTGGGTCTACCTACTGGAAGCTTCCCCCTGGTTTTACTAAAAGATATTTTTTCATTCCTCATTGGTGCCACACGTCTTGCACTCTACGAAACTTAACCTTCTTTTTTACATCTGTGTTCACATAAACAGCATAGCTCGATGTAATCTGGTCTTCTACATTCACCTGTCTGTTAGTCTGTCTTTGGCCAAAAAAAAAATCCTAAAAATTTTATTCTCGAATATCTGTAATTTTTTTTTCAACGCTTAAAATAAATGACCGTGATTCGCATACATATGAAGTATCTGAAATAATAATAGTTTTACGTATTTTTTTACTTTAATGTGTTTTGAGAGAAGATGGGAAAACAGGAATCACTGTAATGCATAATAGCAGTTGATCCTAAATCTCTGTAAAGGGAAAACATAGGCTTACAACAACAGTTATTTTTCCTAAGTATTTTAAATTAGTAACTGTTTCACAATTTCCAATTGTCAATTTCCACTATGAATGTATATCTTTGTGTGACCATCTATTTATTTTTATTGATATTTACTTCCATCCTCAGTTTCCCTTTAATAAAATATGTGTTGGCTTTGAGTATTTGCAGGACCTCCTACTTCACGTCCCACAACACACATCCTCACATTTTTTCTAATTAATTTACTTTATCTGGAATTCTTTACCACAAGAGATTAGTGACAGCATGACGTTAGCTTTATTTGATATACATTTAAATATTTATTTTGTAATTGGTATTTCAAACTAACTAACTGATCAATATTTCTAAAATTCATTGTAATCACAATTGAGGTTATGTAGTATTTTTTTATATTAATTTAAATACCTTTTTATATCAGTCTTCCTCAATTAAAATGGATTGTTGTTTAAAAACTTCGTTTTTAGTTATTAAAGAGCGATTCCATGAAAATGTCATACCGAGGTGAAAATTTTGAAATTGACGCAAGAATAATTTTGATGGCGTAATATACCTATAAAGATCAATTTTTTTTTATTATAGAAGATAATGTTTCAAAAATGTATTATTTTATACTATAATGAAAGTTAAAAATGTTATTGCACCTCACTTATTAATGAGAACGCACCCCAGTCAATCCCATTATACGAGATCGTCAAAAACAAGTCAGTTGCTGCTACAAACAGTTGGAGTATACATCATCGTACACAACAAGGAGTAGCGGAAGCTCAACCTGCAGAAGGTGGAAGATAACTTCCGAAAGCGCTCCAGTTAATTTGATATACAATATTTTAACAAAGTTGAGGACGACGGCACTTACCAACAGGTACATTTCAATTTTTAACTTTCATCATATGACTTCACCTCAACGGAATTTGTTATGAATTTTACTAGTATTGATTATTTTAATCTAATATTAGTGGTAGAACTTGTCATATTCCAAACTTCTAAAACATGCACAATTTTACCAATTTGTTGTTTAATGATTCGGTCGTATTAATTCGTTTTATTTCACAAACGTTTTTGTTAAACCATATTTTTGTCCTCCTCAGTCGTAAAGTTTGTACTATTAATTGCATTCTAATGTTCTTTATACTTTAAATGTGTCCTATAATTGTTTATTGTAAGCTATGGTCAGTCAATCACGGAAAACGTATAAAAATTGCTGTACACAACATAATAATTGATGGATTAAATTTTTCTTTTGGATTCTATGTTATCGGTACACAACTAAGAAAAACGTACTGATGACATTTTGTTGTAAAGTCATTATTTTTCCTGCTAGAGTCGCGTGACTGACTTTTTGTCCTCTCATTTATATTGCTAATATGCATGTCACAGTCAGTTGCTTGCTGCACTTCGCTGAGGATTAACATAAACATGGTTTAGGAAATCTAGTGGACTGTTTGGCTCAGATGTTCCATAAAATAATAACTGGCCCTTTTTCTGTATCAATTTTTGAGCTAAAAGACAGACAGTGGAAGCATTTAAATATATTAAAATGTATTCGGGAAAAGGTTGCAGTAAATGAAGCAGCCATACTTGTTGATTTCTCAGAAAATTATACCTACAAAAAACAAAATCAGATCCAGGCAGTTCATTGAAACAACGAGCATATCTCAATATTAACTGCTGTTGACTAGTTTAGATGGAAGGTGACAGAGAAGTTCAGAAGAAATAATTTGTTCTAGTGTCAGGTTACGTGACACATGGCAAGTGTGCTATAGATGTTTGCTTAAGAAAAATGTTTTTTTCTGAACTATAGGAATTTCTTCCAAAACTTGAGGTGGTAAAAATATTCTGTTGGAGCAGCAGGTGCTTAGAAATAGGACTATACATTTAGCAATGTGACACTGATTAACTTGCATATTTGAATTTTGACATAAAATGGAACTTCTTTGAATCGTACTATGGAAAGGGGGCTATAGAAGCAATTGGCGGCCAAATAAAAAGGATGGTACAGATGTATGGGAAATTGGAAAAGAAGATTCAAAAATGGTGCAAAATTCTGTAACGCGAGCTGCAAAACTAATTAAATAACTGTTCAGGAGGGGTCACAAAATGATATAGAAGAAGGAAAGAAATTTCTATAAAAACAATTTGAACATCTTTCAGCTATCACGGACTCATTGCATTCACAACATGAGAGCTTTGGTCCCGTATGTTATGGAGTATGCAGAACTGTCAAACAAACAGTGCAACAAATTCCTATGTTTGTGTCTTAAAAAAAATTGAATGGCACGACAGGCCTAGAAAGCCTTTGGCCTAACAGCCGGCCGCTGATCTCACATCCAAATATATCAATGACAGAAGTGGACAATCTTCTAGCCAATATATAGGGGTGACATATGGTCAGCATGTTGGATACTCCAGACTGTTATGACTGGTATTTTTGAGTGCAGCCGCTAAATATTATAGCTGCCCAAATTCTTCATGATTTTGGTCGGGCACCTGTCCCATTGTGGCCGAAATTCCATGAGAAAATTTCATCTCTCACGGGGACATCAAACCAGTCCTCTCTATTAAGGCATCTTGACCCAAACCATTCAGCTATAGCATGGGACTTCATGTGTGACAGGAAACATTATGTGTTTATTAATGGGAGCAAAGTAATAATTGTATAAGCGAATCTGATATATCAATGTTATGAAGTGAGTCACCGAGGATTGCTGTGTAAGGCCAATGTAATAAGTAATAACAGTAAGAGTTTTGTTTTTATAGAATTCACTACGTCAGCAATTGGACTGCTTACTCATGTGAATGTATAATAATTTGTTTTGAAAGTACAAGCACTCTTATAATAACTAACTTATTAAGAATGTGCATTGTGCATACGTTCTGGAAGGCACGTGAAATACAATAGTTTTTAACAATGAACTTTAGGGTCAGTGACAATAAATTATATTTGTTTTGTTTTGATATGTATTTGTCCATTTGGTTTGAATCACTATTTTTAAAAACCGCCTTGGCACCTGCCTACAGTAAAAAAAAAAAAAGCTCCTGGTGGTTAATAAATATATATACCGCCTGGATCCGCGAATAAATACATTTTTAGCCGCGAATACAGAACGGTGCCACAATTTTTTAACCCCCCGAATAAGGAACTTTTATTGTACTTCGCCCGGCGGCAGGAATCATAACTTATTATTTTTTTGGCCCAACGGGAATTCAATGAAGTGGAAACTAATTTATTTCTCTCTCAGTATTTCCGCTTTATAATTTTTTTTCGTGAATTGTGTAGAAATATCCTTCCGTTTCCGCCGTTGGATAGATTCCGTTTTATGCGAAATAAATACACGAAAATGTCTACTGTTTCGCCCGGACTAATAATGTTTTCACATTGGACAGATTTCCGCATTATTCACGTTCCGGATTAATCAAGTTTTACTGTATTTGCATTTTGAAATACTTACTCACTGCCACTATCGAACCCGTAGGTTCATGGCCGTGCGGACATAAGCTCTCCATACATCCCTATCCTGAGCTAATCTACTTCCCTCAATTCACAATTAATGTTATTTTCCTACCTTATTATTGGTCTACCAAATGATCGTTTTCCCTCTGGTTTTCCTACAAAAAGCTTCCATGCACGTATTTAATTCCCCATTCGTGCGACATGTCCTGCCCATAGCAATCTACGAGATTTAACTGTTTTTATTATATCTGGTTTCCTATAAAGATCATATAATTCACTGTTATGTAATCTTCTCCAATCACCTGTCTGTTCATCTCTCTTTGGTCCAAAAATTTTCCTAAGAACTTTATTCTCAAATACTCGTAATCTTCTTTTCTCCAAGTTCTAAATAAGATTCAGATAAATGTCAGTCAGTCACAGAATCAAATAGGTCACATCACATATTAGGTCATAACTCCGGTCTTAATTGTGATTTAAGATTAATTTTTATTTAGAACGTAACTTGAAATGTGCCCTCCAAATGGTATTTTTGAGAATTGAATTAGGAATCACACTTCAGAGAATGATGTAGATGAACATGTTAAGCGCATGATGAGTTGACATTTATGTCAGTCAGTCTCACATACTTTGATAGATAATAAATAACATTGTTTTTCTTCAGAAGTTGTATGTTTATGTACAGTCTTAATCAGACACTTTTCCTCTATCATATCACGTATAAAACACCCCTAATTTCAATCAATTCTAATATTTATGCAACCATTTTGCTGCAAAAGTGTATTGTAAATGTCAGTCAGTCACATATGGAATTGCTCTAAAACAAAGTAGGTCTTTCAAAACATGTTCCATCTTTGGCATGTCATTTGGTACAATTTTTAAAAACAAAAATTAATATTAATTGGAGGAAGACCGATAAAAAAAAGTTGATTGTATTAATATATTTAAAGAAATTAAATATTTGGTGGTTTCATGACATTAATTCAACAAGCTTAAATTTATTATTATTATTATTATTATTATTATTATTATTATTATTATTATTATTATTATTATTATTAAATTTAGAGGAATATGCTGTACAGTATTTTGCTGGAGTTCGGGTTTCCTAGAACGTTAGGCTTATTCGAATATGTCTAAATGCCACAAAGAGCAGAGTGCGTATAGGCAAAAAGTTTTTAGATATTTTTGAGATTGGTAATGGGTAAAAGCAAGGAAGATGCCTTATTTTCTCTAGACCTACAATTCAATTTTGCACTAGAAAATTCGATCAAATCTTTGGAGGATGAACAAAACCTATAAGTCAATTGTATTAATAAGCTGTTAGTTTATGCTGATGTAATATTAAACGATAGCGAGGGGCTATTAAGATAGCGTAAACTATTGAGTAACGCTAAGAAATTGAGACTGGAAGTAAACATCAATAAAACTAAATATTTGGTCACACATAGAAATACATTATACAGGGTGATTCACGAATGATGTTTGCTATTGTTATGTGAAAACCATACATTCTATCATGAGTTTGATGAATTGTATAATGTTGTGAGTATGCGGATATAATTAGGACAGGTTTCTGTACATTTATAGAAAAGGTACAACATTGGCCACTGTTATTTTAAATGCAACCTCCTATTTTATTTTAGATAGAATGAAAGATATATTTATTGGCTTTACAATACAATTTAAATAATTTGTTGTGCCCCATTAGAACAGTTCCTACAAGATGTTGAATTGGCAAGAGCAATGGGCTGTGTACCAATGTACAGACTTCCTGTATCAAAATACCTTACCCTATTACTACAGGAACAGGTGTCTAATCACCAAGTAGATGTTCAAAAGTGCCACCATTATTGTTTACGCATTCCCGAATACGTTTCCAAAAGGATCTTCTTTCAAGGACTAGTTTGTGATCTGAAATGGCCTGACATGCTTCCCTGATCCGGTGTTGCGTCGTCAGGAGTGGTGGTTCCGTGGTAATGACACGTTGTTTCACGTATCCCCATAAGAAATAATCCCATTATTAGCAAAAATTAGCGGCCGCAGATGTCAACTTTCACACGTGTGTAACACGTTAACCAATAGAGGTAGAAATCTCATTTCAACGGCAATGTATTTATTTTTTAAGGAAAGTTTTGAAGTAAAGAAATGTGCCATAATCAATTTAAAATAATGAAGTTCGAAGTCATAACGTAAAGAAATAAACATCAAAATGTGCTTAGCATCTCCACATATCAACCATTCACGTGTTTCCACAATTCGTTTCACGCTAATGTTCATAGTTTTGATATAGGCTAATGAGACGAAACATGATTCGTGAATCACCCTGTATAGTGGAAATGGAAGTTAATATAAATGAGGGAAATTTTGAAGAAGTGGCTAAATTCGAATACTTAGGAGCTATAAGTACAAACAGGAACGAGATACACAGAGATATTAAACATAGACTCAATTCTGGAAACGCATGCTATTATGAATTAAAAGGATTATTTCTGCCCAAACATTTCTCAAAACATATTTAACTGTAAATATTTAAAGCTGTCACTCTCTCGTTTATATTATATGGATGCGAAACATGGACTCTTAATTTAAGGATGGAGAAAATATTACGGGTATTTGAGAATAAAATTTTTAAGAAAACATTTGGCCCAAATAGAGTTGGACAGATGAATGGAGAAATCTAAATAACAGTGAGCAAATTATCTTGATGAAAAACGAGATAAAATAACAACAGTTAAGTCTCGTAGACTGTGATTGGCAGAACTTGTGGCACGAATGAGAATGAGAGGTGGTATGGAAACTCCTTGTAGGAAAACCAGAGTAAAGCGCCTGCTAGTTAGACCAAGAATGGGGTAGGAGAATAACTTTAACCATTTATTTGAGGGAATTAGATTACATATGGCATGATTGGAAAACATTAGCTCGGGGTAGGTGTTTATGGATAACTTATTTTCGCACTCCTAAAAACCTAAGGGTTCGATAGTGCCAGTGAGTTATTATTATTATTGTTATTATTGATCTTATTATTAATATTATTATTATTATTATTAATAACATTATTATTACTATTATTATTCCTATTATTCCTATTATTATTATTATTATTATTATTATTATTATTACTATATTATTATTATTATTATTATTTATATTATTATTATTATTATTATTATTATTATTATTATTATTGTGTCCACTTGGAAGAAGGAAAGAAAGGCCTCGAAACTCGTGAATGCAAGAAATAAGAACTGGAATGAGAACAAGAGGACTGGAGGACATGGAATGGACGGACAGACATGAGTGGAGAAGGAAAATAAAACTTTAGGCACAGAAAGCTGTGTAAACATTGAAAATATGTAGCTATATAAATAAATTATTATTATTACATTAGGAAAATTCTACACACGGTGGTTCTCCTTCAACCCAAATTGACTTGTCGCCAGAGGTCTCTGTCTAAAGCATCTTCTTCCCTCAAATCTCTAGCTTACATACTTCTCCTTACTCAATAGTATGCAACGTTCTCTAGGTCTCCCTCTTTCCCTTTTTCTATTAGCTTTCGAATCGAAAATCTTCCTTGGTATTCTATCTTCTTGCATTCTTAAGAGGTGTCCATACCGTTTAAAAGGTTTTCCTCTTTTTTTAAAATATGTTTTCTCAATTTGCTTAATTGCCCTTATTGTGCTGTTTCTAAATGTATCCCGTCTTTAAATTCTTTTCGAACACTTTCAAAAATCCATTTCTACTGCGAACAGCTTGTTGTTAGCTTGTTATCTAGTTACAGTCTAGGTTTCGGACCCATATAATAAAATGATTTGTAACAGAGTTTATTATTATCTTCTTCTTCGTTTCATGCGATAGGCCTAGCGGTCTGTTATAGTCTCAATCCAACGTTTGAAGGGTATGTCCAATGATCTCTTGCCTGGTGGCTGGAAATTTGAGATAGTATTCTTGTTCTACTCATTCTTCTTACGTGAGATTTCTAGTTGTTTCTGTATTTTTTCACTTATTCCATTATTATTATTATTATTATTATTATTATTATTATTATTATTATTATTATTACTACTTGCTATTGCCTAAAGTGATCATATCGGAAATCCTCGCATGCGATTGTTTTCTACCAGCCATGCGCACTCTTGTAGTTGTAAGACGAGATAATAATCTGTGTATGAGACACTAGTGTGTTTCATCTACTTTAAGAAGTTTTAATGACGTTTCTTGGCAATCCTGATGTAACCTACTTCTCTTCTTTTCTCCTATGAAATGTGATATCTTTTGTAAAGCACATCTGCATAATGCCTTGAAATCCGCTCTATTTTTCATTTCATTTGGCTTCATATTACAATATCAAGTAATATTTACTATATTCACTTTTGTTATTATGCCTTCACTTCATTTTCCATCCATCACAGTTGATATTTCAAAATCGTTCAGATTTCTTTTCATTCTCATTTAATCCATCAAAATTCAGCATTTCCAAGCAAATATGAAATCTTGCATTCTGATGAAAAGAATGAACGATTCGAGAGAGTCAGACATAAAAAATAATCTGTCTTCTCTTCACAGAGATGTCAAGTTCCTTGCATCTGGTACTGAGGGTCGCGGGTTTAAACCAGCCGGGCTCGATAAATATTTTAGGATGGGAAAAACTAAGGCACACGTACTCCGGGTGATGCTTTAAGCCACTGATCCCGAGGCTGAAGTTTTTCGGACTTGTAAAAGAATCGCAAGCCTATATTAGTGCCTTTGAGGAAAATTATATCGGACTTTCCCATTAAAATACTATATTATTTGCGATTATTACATATATTTAACCTAATAGCTAAAATATTTAATTAAAACATTTCACATAAAATAGTACTGTATGACAACATCCAATGATGAACCCAAATATGTAAATTGGGAGTAGACGGTAAGGTTATTCAACAATAAATGACATACAAATATTTAATAATTTAATTAACAAGAGAATATTTAACATTGGAACAAGGTTCAAATAAAGCGAGTGAAAAAAACTAAATATTTGGGAATTATTATGGATAACATTGAAGGTATAAGCAAAAAGAACATAAAGTATAAAATTGAATTGAGTAGCAAAATAATATCGCCGTTAAATTCCATATGGTGGGATAAGAATATTTGAAAAGACACAAAAAAATATTGGTAAAACATTGGTGGAATCTGTTGCAATGCATGGAAGCGAGGTATGGACAATCAATGAGTACTACAAGAATATACTAATAGCTGTAGAAATGGATTATTTACGCAGAGGTGTCAGAAAGTCAAAATTAGAACATGTCACAAATAAGGAAATTAGAAACATAATGGAAGCAGAAGAAAGCATAATTGAAAGAACTGAGAAGGAATTAAAATGGTTAGGACATATTTTAAGAATGGAAGATGGGCGATGGCCGAAACTACTATATAAATGACAACCGACCAGAAAGAAGAAAAGAGGGAGACCAAAATTAATATGGAAGGAAAACATGAGGATAGTAATGCAAGAAAGAGGGCTAAACATTGAAGATGCTAAAGATCCTAGTATTTGGAGGTTTGGCACGGGAAGACGGCAGTAGCTGTAAAAACCCGAAGACAGATAGAAAAAATTAACAAGTTACGGGGATATAGAAGAGGAAGTCAGACAACATGTTATTAAAGGGAATCAAATTGCTGAATGTCTTAATGATAGAATTTGGAAAAAATAATCATTTGAAAACAGAATCTATAGTTAAAATTTATAAAACAGTAGTAAGGCCTATTATAACTTCTCAGGCAGAAACAAGATTAGATACCTTAAAAACAAAAAAGATTATTGGAAACAACAGGAATGAAAATACTTCGTACATCTGTGGGGAAAACTCTATGAGATAGAGAAAGGGTGAAAGTATCAGAGAAATATGTGCAGTCTAGGATATAAACAAATAGGTTTATAGGAGAAAACAAGAATGGGATGCCCATATGCAGGATGGACAGCAATAGGATTGTGAAAGCAGCAAGGGATAATCTACCTAGGGGCAGAAGACAATAGGGACGTCCCAGAAAACAGTGGTATGAAGCCCTAAGATGAGGCAACAAGAATTTAAGGAAGGACAGGTTTAAACCAATAATGGAAGAACGAAGAAGAAGAATCATATTACTTTGCTTTTCATTTTTTTCAATAATTTTGAGATGTTTTATTTTTAAAAATTAAGTTGAAGATATTGACAGATTTCTTGTTAGTAATTTTACAATTATTAAAGTAATAGAATTCAGTTCTCAAATCTTTGATACATTTGCATATTTATTATGTTAATTTTTTCAACAATTTTGAGATTTTTTATTTTAAATCTCCAGTTAAAGAAATTGGCAGATTTCTATTAGGAATTACGCAATAATTTTCTTCAATTGGGAGATTTATAATTTTCGGTTACAAAAAATTCACAGATTTATGTTATTAATTTCGCAATAATTTTCTTAAATTGAAGAATCATAATCTTCAGTTCTAGGTAACTTTGCCAAATTTGCAGATTTATTCTCTTCAATGAATTTTCAATAATTTTGAGAAATTGGCAGATTTCTGATCATCACTTCTCAATATTACAGAAATGTACAGATTTCTATTCGTTTTATAATTTTATCAAAATCACATATTCTCGTTTTTTTCTAGCAGATCTGGGTATAATCGACATCTGAGTAAATGAAGGGATTAAATTATTTTATTTTGTTTTTGTTTGATTGTATTAGTAAACTGTATTGCGCTATAACATTATACGGCGCTACTAAACTTGTTGTGAAGTTAGAACTAATCAAAACTTTGAGTAGGGCGGCAACATCGATTGGATCACCCTTATGCGGCGTTGCCAATTCCATGCGAGTTGACCTGCTTATTAAAGATGACGTGATTTGGCAACTAATTACAAAATCCCTGTAATTACATAAATGAATTACATTTACGTCAATCAATTATTGGCTACTTCAAACCGAAGTCGGGTTTTTGCCTCATTTTCAAAGGTCCTCCACATCTCCCTGTTGTCCATTTCTTCCAAGTGAACTTCTACTCGTGTGAGATTTTGATACAACGGATTTTTCCACCGTTCTATTGTTTTGTCCAATGGTCCTTCATCTCGTGGATTGTTGTTCATAGTTATTTTGTTAGTCTTGTATTATTTTGATGAAATATGTGTCCAACCCAACGCAGTTTTCTAGTTTTTACTCTTGCTGTCACATCCATTTTTAAAACAATATTCTTAATTCTCTGTTAATTTATATCATCCATCCCCTATTTTTCAAACAGCACCTACTTTTTACATAAAATATGAACATTAACTCAACATAAGTGTACAAATTTTCGGACGATGTTGATAAATGTTGACTGAGTTTTGTTGTTACGAAACTATGATACCCCGTACTTAATTTACACGCTAATTTGACGTTGATATGTTAGGGAAATTTTAAGAGGTTATGAAGATGTTTTCCACGTGTTTAACTATAGTCTCCAATACCTTATAATTATGACTTGATGTCTTCCTATAGGATGAATGAAAAGGGGAAGATCGAAACTAGCATGGTCACAGGAGTAGTCAGAATAATTTTAGAAAGAATCTTGGAGGGTTTGTGGATAAAATAATAGAGAATAATGGAGATTGGAAGATTTCAAAAACACTGTAAATCCAGAAAATGAATTAGCAAATTTGATGTCGATATGTCAGGAAAACTTCCAGGGGTTATTGTGGGATTTTGAATGAGTGTTTTAATATACCGTAGTGCTTTCCTTCATCTTGTTCATTTTCCTCAGTCTTTCGTTTGTCTCACAATTTTCCATCATTCATTTCACTTCATGATTTTTTTAACGTTTTCTTAACTTGCACTATATCAATATCACTCTCCAATTTTTGTAGCTATATTTTCTTGTTCTACCTCTTCTTTAACTTCCAAATGTTACACTCTTTAAGATATGTTTGAGCAATTTATTTTAAGTAATTCTGTAAGCGTGTCCAGTCCAACTCAATGTACATATTTTATAAATTTTATAACATATTTCTTTTGTATGTTCTATTTGCTGATTACTTATTATGCAATATTTAAAAACAAAACAATTATATACACTTGCAATGCCCCATTTTGATTATTGTGACACTCTTTTTACAGACTTAAATATTATTTCCACTCAAAGACTTCAACGTGTTCATAATTCTTGCGCACGTTTTATTTGTGGTATTCGCAAATTTGACCATGTTACACAGTCCCTGGAACAATTATCGTGGCTTCGTCTAAGAGAACGTAGAATTGTCCATTCCCTATCCCTTCTCTATAAAATACTTCACATATCATCGCCTAATTATTTATCACGCCGCTTCATCAGACTATCCGACACACATAATCTTGACACTCGATCCCATCAGCACATTGTCCTTTATATCCCGCCTCATCACACTGTATATTATTCATTATCTTTTACGGTGTCACTTACCAAAACATGGAATTCCCTTCCACCCTATGTCAGAGACTGTCAAACTATAACATCCTTCAAAAATAAACTAAAGAATTATTTAATAACAAACTAACTTATACACCTCACTGATAGTATTCTTTTAGCAATATTAATATATTTAATTATTTATGAAAATAATATTAAGAATAACAAATATTTTTATTTGCTTTGTTTTTAAATATTGTATAATCGTAAAATTAGTTTTCTATATCTCATTATTTTCCTGTTTTTTATATACACCAGACAGAGACAATTTAATATGCCTTGCTTGTATACATTTTATTATTAGTTTTAGTCTTAATTTTAACTAATATTAACTGGTTGTATTATAGATCGTAATACGTATATTAGATATTATATTTTGATCAAATTTTTACTTGGTGTTTAATATTAGAGTTAATTAAGATTGTTATATTCTGATGTAATATATGTTTGTCCTGGTGAGTGGAAGAGAAGGCCACATGGCCTTAACTCCACCAGGCTAAATAAATCTAATCTAAAATCTAATCTATTATTTTCCATATTCCACTTTGAAGTATTAGTCCATAATTTTTTATATATTTTTTTCTTTAAAATACCCTTCTAAAAATACATGATCGTAGATTATCTCATAAGAAATGTCGGGTTTTGATGTAGTGCTGTGTATCTGGTGAACTTTTGAAGTTGTGATTCTCTGGAAGTTTGTTCCAAACGTTGGATCTTCATTCTTAATAACTGGAACGAGTTCATAAAATGTTGAGTTTTGAGGGTTCAAAACCAAACGGACCACATACTGCACGAACAACCATGACAAAAAATCAGGAATCGGGAGGGATCGAACTGATACAACATCCAGCACGTAGTCTGACCTTCCGCCTACATAGGCTATTACCATCTGCTTCGATCCATAGTACATTTCTCTTGTGTGAAATTTTGGAAAATTTGAAGCAGTGATAGTGAGACTCGATAAATTCTTAGCATCAAAAAACTAGAGACCGATACCATCGCGGAATATTTGACATCCGCGAAATATGGCTCAATAGTCTATGTTTCGCATCTTTATAATATAATTGGGAGAATAACAGTGTTATATATTTTTAGTTTAATGTTTTTTATAGTAGTTGTAATGCATAACAGCATATATTTCCAGAATTGAGCATATGTTTAATTGCTTTGTGTATCTGGTTCCAGTTAGTAATTATTGTCTCCAGATATTTGAAATCAGCCACGTATATGTTTGACTCAACTATTGTTTAAAGCAAGAAAATGTATTTACGGTATTTTCATATTGGGTGATATATATATATTTATATATATATATATATATCCACTGCTGTGGTCTCGAGGTGCTGCCTTGTCATACAACGAGCCCGGGTTCGATTCCCGGTCGGGACAGGCTCCTGGGTGAGGTATATTCGGGGAAGCTCTCGGTTCAACAGTCCCCAAAAACCGTCTGCTACCATCATCATAATTGTCACCTTTATCCTTTTGCCGGTGTGGAAAGCAACGGGAAACTACCACACCTATAATTCTCTAGTAAAGTTGCAAAGCATAGCATGGAAATCCTATGATTGCAGTGAAATTCCAGCCCCAGGGCAGAACGCTATAGAATATATATATATATATATATATATATATATATATATGTGTGTGTGTGTGTGTGTGTGTGTGTGTGCGCGTGTGCGTGTGTGTGTGTGTGTGTGTGTGTGTATGTGTGTCTGTTGACCATAGATTCTTGTGGTCTCTACTTTGAAGAATATTTCATGTCTTATCATAAAACATTCCAAATAAAATTGTACTTTAAGAAAACAACATTATTTATGAGACATTATCTATATTTCACTGTCAGAACAAGTGTCTGATACTCTTTTATGTTAGAGTATGAGTGAACCGCAGGGTCATGGGGCCGCCAGAGGGTTAAACTAATTAAAAAATGTTGACCTTACCAAGACACGAACCCACTTCCTTCCTGCTAATAGTGTAATATCTCAACCAATTACGTTACGTCGTGCATACAAAGGGTAGTGAACGTAAATGTAACACTGAGAATAACTCCTGACGTGCTCATCAACGTTCATAATTTTATTTTATATTACGACCAAGTTCACACATGTAATACGATATATATTAACATATACCGTACAATATATTATATGCAATACAGACACCCTGACATCTAGGTGGATGAACAACAATACAACATTTTGTAGGCTATTACGGCTATGTCTTGAATCTTGAAATCGTCTTGGGGGCTGAATGACCGTGGTCCAGTTTCCATGCAACTCGACGTTTCGTCTACTGCTGTAGACATCCTCAGAAGACTCGATTGTCCTCTGGGAACTCTTCAGCCTGTAGACGTTAGCTGACGAACTCACAGAAGGCAAGCACAGTCTCCTGAAGGTGTCTACAGCAACAGTAGACGAAAAGACGGGACGAGTAAAATCGGCTCTGGACCACGTCAGTCGGCACGAAAAAACGATTTCATGAAAAAAATACAGAAAATCAATCCAAATTTATATGATTCTCAACCAAACTCGATATAGGCTATATAAGTGAAATAAAGGGACTAAGGCACTCTCCAAAAATCAGCATAATCCCACCGTTAGAAGAGGTAGTTTAAAAATCGCTCTACCAGCTGCTACGTTTATTTTCTCGCAACTTAACTGGATACATACTATTTACTTTACAAAATGCAGATACATTCGGCAAACTAGTAAATTTGGAACATAATTCGACTTGCTGAGGAATTCGCTGAATTTATGTAACACCGTAGGTTTTCACAACCAGTCTTATGATTCTTGATAAATTGGTTTTTCGGATAAAATTACCTGTGATACAGTTTTGTTGAAACTCGACGTTTTGTCTACTACTAAGAAAGATATTATCAGGAGATTCTACCTGCTCTCTGTGAACTCAACTGTCGCCTGCAATAAATATGGTCAATCTTCTGACGATGTCTATAGCAGTAGTAGACGAAACGTCGAGTTTCAACAAAACTGGACCAGCGGTAATTTAATCCGAAAAATCAATTTAACAATAATCATTCGCTTAATTTACTCATATCCTGTGAGACGGACTTTTTTTTAATAAGAAAGAGGTATGCGGTACTCAGCGTGGTCAACATTGGGTAGGGAGTTATTAGTCTCAGATTTCTAAGCAAGTTGAATCTGATATTTTTTTCTCAAATATCAGCATTTACACTGAGGATTAACTTTTCAATCAAACTCCTTTTTCAATAAAGCATAAAAGTTGCGTAAACAAGCAGAATAACAGCGATGTTGAAGTATTTGTCCGGGTGTTTCAATTTGCATGAGATTGATGCGACAGATAAATGAATGGTTATTGAAGTTGCCTCTTGAGCCAAAGATCGAGAAGACGATGGATTTTTAAGGCGAAGGAAATCCTAAGTGTGACTTCCATCTGATAAGGAAATGGAGTCGGTCTCCCTCCTCATCAGATTTACTGCAAATAAAAGTTCCAACTTCATTTCATATCTTATCAGCAAGTAACGCGTATGTAACAGTTACTGTCTTAACATGAAGACTGGACATGGACTGACTTTAAACCTGTTTTCTATAAAGTAGTATTGAATGAACGAATCCTAGTACGAACAAATGAATCAGAGCACGCATTAAAGAGTCATAAAGTACCTGAAACCAAAATTAGAGCCTTAGAACAAAATTTAATCGGCATTTTTCATACTAATAATGCTGCTTTAGTTGCCTATTGGATGTCCCTTTGAGGATATGAGCTAACCTTTGAAAAGTTAAGACATATATATATATATATATTCGTTAAGTAACTGCTTCAATGCAGCATCCTTACCCCACGTGGGGATGTACGGATGTACGCATTTACGAATCATAGTACGAATTAAATAATTGTAGTGCTGAATGGACGAATCATAACGCTGAATGGCCAAATGATAGTATAAATACTGAATGGATAAATTATAGTATTAATTGGATGAATCATGGTACCGTACTGAAAGGACGAATCAAATTAGTGAATGAACGAATCTTGGTACCGGTACTGAATTAACGAACTATTCAATGAACTAATATTTCTACTCAAGGAAGGAATCATAGTACTCAATGAATGAATCATAGTAATGATTGAAGGAATCGTACAATAATACAATTAGTATTGTTATTATTATTATTATTATTATTATTATTATTATTATTATTATTATTATTATTATTATTATTAACTAACTTACAGGCTTTATCGAACCAGTAGGTTCATGGCCGCACTCACACAAGGTCTCCATACATCTCCAACGTGAGCTATTGTTTTCAAATCATCCTCTGTATAATCTATTTCCCTCAAAGCATGTTTAATAGTGTTCTCCCACCTCATACTTGGTCTACCAATTGGGCGTTTCCCCTCTGGATTTCCTATAAGAAGCCTCCATGCACATCTTTCATTCCCATTCGTGCCACATGTCCTGTCCATCGCAGTCTACGAGACATAACTGATCTTATCGTATCTGGCTTCCTATATAGATCATGTAGTTCACTGTTATGTAGTCTTCTCCATTCACCTGTCTGTTCATCTCTCTTTGGTCAAAATATTTTCCTAATAACTTTATTCTCAAATACTCGTAATCTTCTTTCTTCCTTTCAAGTAAGAGTCCATGTTTCGCGTTCATATAATAAAACTGGGAGTATAACAGTTTTATATATTTTCAGTTTAACGTTTTTTTAAAGGAGTTGGGATGACAAGAGTCCCTGTAAAGCAAAATAGCATGCATTTACACTATAATTGAGTCTGTGATTAATTAATTTGTGCATCTCATTCCTATTTGTAATTATTATTATTATTATTATTATTATTATTATTATTACTCTCGGCGCGACAGGCCTAAAAGGCCCTTAGCCTACCAGCCGGATGCTGGCCTCACATCCACGTGTGTCAATCACATAGGTAGATGATCATCCAGCCAGTGTAGGGGTGACATGTTGTCAGCATGTCGAGTCGCCCAGCCGTTATAGCCGGTTTTCTCAACCTGGAGCAGCTACTTACTTTAGCTACCCAAATGCTTCATGATGCTGGGTGGGCACCGGTCCCATACTGGCCGAAATACCATGAGAAAATTTCTTCCCCATGGGTTCTCGAACCAGCGCAAGCCCCGTAGCTCTGCGCCAAGGCTTCCTGCCTTAACCACTCGGCTAAGGCGCGGGACATTATTATTATTATTATTATTATTATTATTATTATTATTATTATTATTATTATTATTATTATTATTATTATTTATTATTATCAGTATTATTATCAGTATTATTATTGATGATGATTTTATATTATAACTTGTCTGTATATAGTTACATTCCGAGAAAAAACCAAAATGGCGGCTGCCAGAGAGATTTTTTAATTTCAGCTTTCAGGTAAAACCCCAGTTTTATTATTGTTATTATTATTATCAACATCAATATCATCATCATTTATTCTACCTGATTAAGATAAGGGTAGGATTAAATTAAACATATGTTAACAAAAATGAATGAACTATAATTAAATTAATAACACATAATACATAATACAGAGCTGACAGGATAAATACAAAACCTGTAACTTAATTAAAATATTCGCATAACATTTCTCAATGGTTCATTTTTTTGAAGTGACTGACCGTCATTCTTTCGGTCGTGGTATCTCTTTAAGTCTGGTTTATCGTCTTTCATCTGTCCTGTAAGGGTGACCTTTTATCATCATCATCATTGGCGTGACGGTCCTTTTAGTTTGTAGCCTCCCTCAAAACAACCATTAATTTTCTTCGGTCTTACTTCTCCAATTTGTTATGGCAATCTCCCGTAGGTCTGCCTGTATATCGTCCATCCAGCGTAACCTAGGCCTCCCAACCTTGGGGGTGACCTTTATAGTAACAATTCTATCACAGGCAGAGCTCAGGGGTCATTTAAGCACTCAAAGTGTCTTTAACCACGCTAAAGGTAAAGATAATATCGGAGAAGTTTTTTTTTTTCGGACGCCCGATACATTTCATGAATCAAAAGAGTAAAATGGGTCGAATCGAAACTGGGAATATTTTCAGTCTGTTTATGCGCGGGAGGTATGTTCTGTAAATATGCCGCGAATACATAAACCGCGAATATGGAATTGTAATTTGTATGGGTATATAGGGGATATGTTACAAGGTTCCAAAATAAAATAAAAACGATCAAAATAAAATAAATTAATGAGAGATTTTGAACGATTTCTATTAATTATTAGCCAAGTGCTTAAAGAACTTAGTATTTTTTCCTGTTTTGGTGCTTTTATGAGGTCGTTCATTTCAAATTAATATTCAGCTGTGAATTCAGTGATAGAATTCCTTTTTTGTCTTCAAATTTCTTGATGAATCGTACTGTTGATTCGTTAACATTGTAACAGCGTGATATAGACGCAAACAACTCGCCAACGCGTAAACGGTCAAGCATTTCTATTTTTACTTTAAGCGGCAACACTACTTTTTTTCCGCTTCGGATCTATTTTTTTTTTCCCCCTTTTACTCGACATTATTAATTGGTAACAAAACAGAAGAGACACGTATTATTGAATCATAATTATTGAAACGAATGACAAGTTGAAACTATAAAACACCGATCGTGGCGAGGGCGGCATTTATCATTGGGCATTACGGCACGTGAAATACGGTGGCGATGGCTTTTAAGAACGAACTTTAAGCTTAGTGACAATAACGTTTTTTTTATGTTGATATTAATTTGTGTATTTGGTTTGAAACGCTCTTTGTAAAAGCCGCCTTGGCACGTGCCTACAGTAAAAAAAAATACATATATGCCGATGTGTTAATAAACTATACTAATCCTTCTAATAGACCGACTGGATCCGCGAATAAATAAATTTTCAGCCGCGAATACAGGAACTGTGTCGCAATTTTTTAACCTGCGAATAATGAAAACTCGAATAAAGGAACCGCGAATAAGGAGCATTTACTGTACTCGTGTATCCTCATGTGCGGAAAGATGGCTCTCTTGGGGAGTTACTTTACTAAGCTATTTAGTTACCCTTTTTTCCCTATTTTTTTAAGACAATACGCTATACGGTGGAAGGTCCTGAATTCAAGTCCCGGTGGGGCCAGACATTTTAAACTGGTCTAAATCTTCCGGTGGCACCATGGTCGTGAGGTCGATTCACTACTAAAAATGAGTACCATACTTTTTTCTGATGGTAAAAGCGGCCGTCAAGTTGGGCTGACAACCTGGCCGATATCTCGTGACGATTGTCTAATAAAGTGTGAAGCTAAACCTCCTCTACCCCTACAGGCTCATAAGCCTATAGTGGCACTAGTTTCCGATCCGATTGAGGGTCTTTCCACTTTTCAGCGGTTGCCCTTTTACCAGCCGGCTGCTGGCCCTTCACATCCACATGTGTCAATCACAGAGGTAGATGATTAACAGCCAGTGTAGGGGTGACATGTGGTTAGCATGTCGAGTCCCCCAGCCGTTATAGCTACTTATTGTAGCTACCCAATTGCCTCACGATGCTGGGTGGGCACCGGTCCCATACTGACCGAAATACCATGAGCAAATTTCTTCCCCCATGGAGACTCGAACTAGCGCAAGTCCCGTAGCTCTGCGCCAAGGTTTCCTACCTTAACCGCTCGGTTACGGCACTAGTTTACTTTTACTATTTTTTCCCCTTCATATGTCTGCGAGTAACAAATGGTTAGCTCATCTCCTCAGACAGTCGTCTAGTAAGTAACTGAAGTATAACTTGGATCGAAAAGTCCTGTTAAATTTTGCTCATAGGTTCTAGTTTAGGCTTGATGTTTTTTTACAAGGTCGAATTTTCAGATTCGGGACACAAGTCGGGCTCAAGTTCCTCCATGAACACATGTTTCTTGAAGTTTTCCGTTGTAAAAAATACTTCGGCACATGCCGCTATTGAATCCGCGACCCTCGGAACCTATTACAAGGAACTCAATCCCTAGACCAAAATCACTCAAATTGAATCGATTCCTGATGATTGCGCACACTCTGTGCTTCCCGTTCCTTCACGATCGACATTAGGGTTAATATTGTTATTATTATCACCGCAGTTTGCACGAATGTATGGCTCGTTGTTATGGACACTTGGGGATGGAACCGTTTAATCACACCCCTTGCAACCCCCTTCGTCATGCAATGGATTTTCTGCCAGTTCTACTAATTATTAAAGTAGATCTCCTGTTACTCATTCTCGGTTTAGCCGTGTTCGCTTCTGGTTTTGAAATTCGCGAGTCAGACCTGTCCAGGTCATAAGTACTACTGCTTCATCACCTTTCTTTCTTGTTGCATAAAAATTGAAATAATATATTATGATATTGCAAGGAGCTTAAGACTATTGTATTCCAGAACCTACCTTAAAATCTCTTCCAGAGAAGCGTTCTAATATAACAACACCTCTTCAAAAATCCGCTTTTAACTGCAAGGCACAAAAAATCAAAGGCAGAATTCAGCAATGGCAACACACCGTGCGAAGCAAATGGACGTTCCTGCTAGAATAGAGAAGAGTGGAGTGAGGAGGAGTGGGTGCGGACAGCAGGGTGAGGATTATCCCACCAACTCAGGAGTTGAATTATTTCCCTGTAGTTTAAATGGTCTTAATATAAGTGTCTCATCCCATAACTTATCCGAATAACAACCGAATTAGAAGACGAACCAAGATCCTTCAGCCTTTTTGCTTCAGGTCGAACAATACCATAACATCCTCATGAAGAGATCCACGGAACTTCCTGTTCACAGTGACACAAGCCATGATACATTCATTCATTCATTAATTCATACGATTAAGCTCATGTTCAAAATGCAACACAGAATTATCCGGGGCAAATGAATTCCATGTCTTGGAACCTGGGATCCACTCTCAGTGGACCACCTGGTCACGCAGGTCGCCTAGCAGTTCACCTTTGACTTTGACCTTTGATAGGTTTGGCGCTGGATTTTATAGCTTCTCAGTCAAAAGCGATAGATACTTTTTTTGGTCACGGCCTTGGTACATCACAACACTTCTCCGAGATAAATTTCAAGATAGGTTTCGGCAGGCAATGGTTGTCAGTTCCCTTGTGAGTTTTGATTTTAAGTTAAAATTAAACTAATAAAATGCAAAGTTATAAACAGAGAAAGTTTCTTTGAGTTATGCACTTGAGATTTCAGTCGACCCCAAAAGTTGCACAGTTGACGACTGTTGTCTCAGTTACACATTTTATAGTTTTAACCTTTTATGTAGCAACTTCAAACAAATGTCAGACCCAATGGTCCCCGACATCATCTGGCCATCGTAATGATAATTATCATATGTTTAGTGTGTCGATCGTGGTGGTATGGTCGTTGCGTTCCTTGCCAGTCCCGAGGTTTGTGGGTTCAAACCCGACCGGGGTCGATGGATGTGTAGGATAGATAAATCCAAGGGATACGTTAACTGTTTATGAATAATACAACGAAGACCATACCGCATTAGCATGTTTGTCTCTCTCTCTCTCTCTCTCTCTCTCTCTCTCTCTCTCTCTCTCTCTCTCTCTCTCTCTCTCTCTCTCTCTCTCTCTCTCTCTCTCTCTCTCTCTCTCTCTCTCAATCTCAATCTCAATCTCAATCTAGCGTTCTTGACGCAAAGCGCCGGTGGGTTAAAGCCAGGATTTTACTTGAATTTGTCAGTGAATAGCTTATTTATTTTATTTTTTCAGACTAGAAAGGTCTACATTTCCTTGTGGTCATTGAAGTATTTCAGTACCATTTTTTGCTAGTCTATTTCATTACCTGATACATCACAGTGAGCAGGAGATCCGTTGTAGAATTGTAGTATTATTTAATTCTTTAACTATTATAAGTCAATTTTAATTTTATTGTAGTAATTACCAGCTTCTACTTTTTTCTCCTATACTTCAGATGTTTCAAAATTAATTTTCTTCCCTATTTTTAGTTTGCATGTAAAGCATTGTATGTATATATATATATATATATATATATATATATATATATATATATATATATATATATATATATATATATATGAACTTTTGTCGTCTCAACTCCCTTCAAAAAACGTTAAACTGAAAATATATAAAACTGTTATTCTACCAATTATATTATATGGATGCGAAGTATGGACTCTTTTTTGTGGGAGGAAAGGAGATTACCAGTAATTGAGAATAAAGTTCTTAGGAAACTTTTTAATCAAAGAGTGATGAACATACAGGTAAACAACATTGTGAACAGATAGATGAAAAGAACAGCGAACTACATGGTATTTATAGGAAGCCAGATAATAAGAACCGTTAAGTCTCGTAGACTGCGACGATTTGATGGAAATAGATTAAACAGGGAATTATTTGAAAACATTAGCTCAGGACAGCGATGTATGGATAGCTTATATCCGCGCGGCCATCAACTTACAGATTCGATAGTACCAGTCAGTTATATATATAACACCAATTAATCCAATTAATCTTGATTAAAAGTTTATCTCACACACAATTATTTCACAATATCTGACGAATCCGCCCACTACAATTTCTCTTACACTTCATTTCGCTTCTCGCTGTCAAAAACAAGACTGACTCCTCTCCTGCCTTCGCCACAGATATATATATATATATATATATATATATATATTGGTAGGGCAAGGAAACTTCTAGACTTGAATCGGGACACTTCGAAATACGGAAGTTTCCAGCCACCAATCTTTCCCGATAGGGGGATAGAGACATCTGGGATAACATCCCGGACATTTCGGTGGTTAGCGCGGGTCTTTCGAATCGCGGACGCCGACTCACAAATCTATCCGGACCAACACGAGACCACTATTCTCGCCTTGGCCGTGAAATTTAAAAGTCGTTATTATGACGTGTCACAATATGTACCAAATGACATTTTATAAAGAACTATGTAAACATCTTTATTTCGAATTGCATTTTTTTTTTGTCTTTGCGCTGTTCTCGACCACGAGTATATTCAAAGTATATACATGTACTTTTACTATTTACTGTGCAAGAGTCTATGTTGACGTGACTTTGAGTTTTATTTTTGTTGCTGTGATCAGTGTCTCCTTCCCCTTTATATGTTTCCTAAACGTACCTCTGTCAGCGCGCTTGTCCTCTTCGAGAGAGGATGTCTGTGCTAGCGACACGTGAACGCGGTTCAGTCTTCTACGAGAATTGGAACCCATAGTTTGGCGAGGGATTCCGAGTTGCGGTTCGCTTGGCCACGACCAGCTCTACATTGATTTATATTTCTGTTATTGGCTGTGAAGAAGCATATTTTCTTTTAAGTGTGAGTGAATACGGTATATCAGGGTAAAGTAGGTTGTGTGATTTATATTTGTATTTATTGAGGAAGTTGAGTCTAGAATATGTTTTGTTTTCGTTATTACTCTTTGTATTTTGCTTGCAGCCATATTCATTGTTAATTTCTTTATTTCATGCCTTATTGCTATGTTAAATATATTTTAGTTAACTGTTTTGGTTATTCGTTTATTCTATGCAAGGATACTTATCTACACGAGTTCAGTTAGAGTACGTAGTTTACTTTCCCCTACAAGCCTCATTCATGATTGGAATAACTGTAATAGCTTTGAAAAATCAATTTAGTATAAGTTAACGTGCTTAAAATGTTTAAGGCTAGCACATGCTAAGATAAGGGAACGAAACACGTGTACGTAAAATCGGGCCCAGCGCGTAGAATCTCTGCTTTGATATATTATGTTCAGTATTCTTTATTCGGTTCTCCTTATTTATTTGTCGCGATTTTGATTTAGTGTGTTTATGATATTAAAAGATGAAGGTCAGTGTAAAGCTATAATCATATATCTAAGAATTTATGGTATATGCCCGTGGAGTTTATGTATTGTTATTTGAGAATTGACAGATAATCCCCGAATGGCATGATTTGGGCATTAATAAAGGCGGAAAATAATAAAGAGTCGGTATAGATCACGCCACTTACATTATGTTTAAATAATAAAATATAAAATAAATGTTTTAGTGCTGTAAGGTATATTTCGGTCTGCCAAAAAAAGAAATCCAATAATTTCTTGCCAGGCCGTTCGAGAGTCTTTTACCATTCTGTTGGTACTTTAAACTGTCTTAGGAATTTTGGATCTGGCCTTACGGTAATAAGTTGATGGTAATTCAGTCGGTATTGATGGATTGTATTATATTAAGAGCACCATATTTAATTCCTCAAAGATATCGTCTTTTCTTCTGTTATACCGCCTGGTAAGTCTGCTACGGTATTCAGCGTATGAACCTAATTCCAATATGTGTATTCTACTTTCTTCAGTTTTTCGCTATGTTCTACCTTGATTCCAAACAGAATACTGGTCTTGCCAATATCTCATAATTACATGTGCCTACCCGCGGTCTGGCATTATATAAACTTTTAAAAATCACATTCACACATCACATAACTACACATAAGTACATAAACCGAAGACGGCAATAAATATGATCGTAAATTGGAGAGAGGCAGGCAATACATACCACACTAATACTCGAATCTATCATTCTTTGATAATGGCATGTGGGACCATGTCGAAACGTCAGAATTAGCGGCCAGAGGCCAACCTTAACTGTATGACGCGGAAAACTCTAGAAACATATCTTAATCATATATATATATATATATATATATATATATATATATATTATAAATATATTTTTGACATTTGGCAATGAAGGCAAATATGATATGAAAAGAAAAAAGAATGCTTGAGTCTGGATTTGAACTCGAGTCTAGTTCAAATCCCGACTCAAGCATTCTTTTTTCTTTTCATATCATATATATATATATATATATATATATATATATATACATACGCAAGGTGATTCACAATCAGTATTACAGACTTCTAGAGGTTGTAGATGGGACTTAGTAGATATGTTTTGATAAGGAACCTATGTCCGGAAACGTACCATTTCGATGTAAAATAGAATTGAAGATGTGTGCACAGTGGGCTGATATAGTGTGTCTTGTGTTTCAGAATAAGTTATACAAACTTCTAGGGGCTGTATTACAAATGTGGTTCCATTTGGGTACCCTGTTGTTCGTTGCATAAAATGTACCTGCGACGCATGTTTTAATACACTCGCCACACAAGACCTGGTGTGTGCTGATTAATTTCTGCTGCCGACAGAATTCGTGCAAGAAGATCTTTCTCAGACTCGACAGGTGTAGTACAACCGTAGAAGTCTGTAATACGTATTCTGAAATACAAGACACACGATGTCAGTCCATTGTGCTCCGGTCTTCAAACGTATTTTACATGAAAATGGTACATTACCGGACTTGGGTTCATCATCAAAACTTTATCTACTAAGTCCTCTCTACAAACCCTATAAGTCTGTACTCATTGTGATCACCCTGTATAAACACTAAAACACTATAATCGCGGTCATTTTATTTCGGTGTCTGCTAGGTAAGGTTGATGAAGATATGTAAAAAATAATTTTTAAAAATATTTTATTTAGAACAACCTCAATAGTTTCATACCTAATGAATGAACATTATGTTATCTAAATTTGGAATAAAATGATTAAGTACTCAAACACTTAAGTATGTGTGTGTCTTCTTTGTGTTAATATTATATTTTAAAATACAGTTTTATACAACAAATAGGAAGCTATGCTACTTCTGTCGAAAAAAAAACCCAAAGAGAGCGCCAGGATTTCCGTCCCACCCGACGGACGAATCGTTATCAACAGTACCACATGCTTTCAGTACGTGCAACTGTACTGTGGAGAGGTTTGGAATTTAATCCAGGAATTTGTTTCACAATCTAGCGATTAGAATTTTCAAACTACTCCCCCCCACAGGTCCTAGATTGGAAATTTTAAATTACATAGACGAATTGATAGTACCGTGACATGTACACAAGCGTCAAATCAATAAAAATACAGTTCACAAAAAACTGTCAGGAACATTACAATAACTCATTATAAATAAATAAATAAATAATATATATATATATATATATATATGTATTCCCTCCATGGTATCTTTATCTTGTCGTGGTGGAGTGGCTTGCGTGCTTAAATGATCCTGAGAGCTATGCCGGCGGTAGCATTGCTGCCGATAGGGTTACCCATGCCGGACTGGTCGAAGGTGATAAGCCAGACGAAAAAAGTACCTTGGGCGAAAGAGTGACGACCTTTCACCGTAAAAATACAACCGTCAAGAAATGCGGACATGGGTTCATCTGGGGTAAAATTTTCCGGAGGTCAAATAGTCCCCCATTCGGTTCTCCGGGCGGGGACTACTTCAGGGAACCCATGCCAAAGGCTCAAACACAGGGACATGTTCCTAGGAACATGGAATGTTAGGACTTTATACAATAGCGGGGCACTAGAGATATTAACGCGGGAATTGGATAAATCGCCCTTGGATATAGTCGCTTTACAGGAAGTTAGGTGGCCAGGAGAAGGTAGTCAGGAATCAGGAAGCTTTGCATTATACTATGGGGGTGCAGAAAGACCTGCATTTGGAACGGGTTTTTTAGTCAGAAGGAGGATCCTATCCGCTATCCGAGATATTAAGTTTGTTAGTGATAGGATATCATACATAATTCTAAAGGGTAAACGACATGATTTTATAATTGTAAATGTACATGCCCCCACAGAAGATAAGATGACAAGATCAAGGATGAGTTCTATGAAGAATTAGAATGCTTATTTGATAGCCTTTCACGATATCATATGAAAATTGTCTTAGGAGATTTTAATGCAAAAGTGGGGCGGGAAGATATATTCAAACCAACAATAGGCAAATTCAGTCTTCATGAAGATAGTAACGACAACGGGGTTAGATTAGTCACATTTGCCACATCAAAGAATCTCATTGTTAAGAGCACAACATTTCAGCATAAGGATATTCATAAATACACCTGGACGTCCCCAGATGGAGAAACTCGGAACCAGATAGATCATGTATTAGTGGATAAACGCTGGCACAGTAGCATCATTGATGTTAGATCAGTTAGAGGGACAGACTGCAATTCGGATCATCATCTGGTCAGAGTGAAAATCAGACAACGGCTATCGCTTATGAGAGGAACAAACGCTAAAGATGATTCTGTAAAATATGAATTAAAAAACTTGAAAAATGATGAAATGCGGCAAGAATACCAAATCAAAATTGCTAATAGATTTGAAGTACTGGAATCTTCAGATGACAATGTGGCAAACGAAGAAGAAACTGATATAAATAAAGAATGGGAGGCTATAAGAGATACTATTAAATTGTCAGCATCAGAAAGCATTGGTTGTTTAAAAAAGAGGCAAAACAAGAAATGGTTTGATGAGGAATGTGCCGACATTGTAAAGAAAAGAAAGCTAGCAAAAATGAAATGGTTACACGAGCCAAATGAGGTAAATTTAGAGCAATTGGGTAGTATTAGACGGGAAACCACCAAGTTACTAAAGAGTAAAAAGAGGGAATATTTGAGAGAGAAGATTAATGATCTTGAAATGAATGCAAAAAATAGGAACATTAGAGAATTATATCAGGGAATTAGTATAGAGAAGAAAGGGTTTCAGGCTAGAACAAACATAATTCGGAATGAAAATGGGGATATGATTGCAGATTCCAGGAGTATATTAAATAGATGGAAAAGTTATTTTAATCAGCTATTAAATGTACATACAGAACAGGACATTGAGGAGGATAAGTTACAGACAGCAGAAATGCTAGTCGCAGAGCCAAGTGCATTAGAGGTTGAAATGGCGATTGAAAAATTGAAGATGTATAAAGCATCAGGTTCAGATGAGATCCCAGCAGAACTGATAAAATCAGGGGGAGAAAAATTGATGGACAAGATACGCTGGTTGCTTAGTATGATTTGGGAAAAAGAAGCTCTTCCAGATGAATGGAAGGAATCAATTATCGTACCAATTTATAAGAAAGGAGATAAAACTGATTGCAACAACTACAGGGGCATCTCATTACTTTCAACTTCGTACAAAATTCTAACAAATATATTAGTAAGCAGACTTACTCCCTATATTGATGACATTCTAGGAGATCATCAATGTGCATTTAGAAGAAACAGGTCTACAACAGATCAGATTTTTAGTATAAGACAGCTTTTAGAAAAGAAATGGGAATATAATGGTACTGTACATCAACTATATGTAGACTTCAAAAAAGCATATGATTCAATTAAGAGGGAGAAGTTATATAGTATCCTGCTGGAGTTCGGAATTCCTAAAAAGTTAGTTAGACTTATACGAATGTGTCTAAATGGCACAAAGAGTAGGGTGCGTGTAGGCAAACAGTTTTCAGACACTTTTGAAATCCAGAATGGGTTGAAGCAAGGAGATGCACTATCTCCTCTACTATTTAATTTTGTACTAGAGCATGCCATTAAATCTTTAGAGAATGAGGAAGGCTTACAACTGAATGGTATTAATAAGCTGTTAGTTTATGCTGATGATGTAGTACTACTGGCCGATAGCGAGGAGATACTAAAGGCCAACACGCACACACTATTGAGTAACACTAAGAAATTAGGACTGGAAGTAAATATCAGTAAAACTAAATATATGGTCACACGTAGAAATTCAGTATATAATGGAAATGGACAGCTAATGACAAATGAGGGAAATTTTGAGGAAGTGGCTGAATTCAAATACCTAGGAACAATAATCACAAATAGGAATGAGATGCACAAAGAAATTAAACATAGGCTCAATTCTGGAAATGCGTGCTATTATGCATTGCAGAGACTTTTGATGTCCCAACTCCTTTCAAAAAACGTTAAGCTGAAAATATATAAAACTATTATTCTACCAGTTATATTATATGGGTGCGAAACATGGACTCTTACTTTAAGGGAGGAAAGGAGATTACGAGTATTTGAGAATAAAGTTCTTAGGAAAATTTTGGACCAAAGAGAGATGAACAGACAGGTGAATGGAGAAGACTACATAACAATGAACTACATGGTCTTTATAGGAAGCCAGATATAATAAGAACAATTAAGTCTCATAGACTGCGATGGGCAGGACATGTTGCACGTATGGGGAATGAAAGATGTGCATGGAAACTTCTTGTAGGAAAGCCAGAAGGAAAACGCCCAGTTGGTAGAACAAGAATGAGGTGGGAGAACAACATTAACTATGATTTGAGGGAAGTAGAATATACAGGGAATGATTGGAAAGTATTGGCTCAGGTTAGGGATGTATGGAGAGCTTATGTCCGCGCGGCCATGAACCTACGGGTTCGATAGTGCCAGTGAGTAAGTGAGTAAGTAATATATATATATATATATATATATATATATTTACTTTAGTATACACGTACATGTCACGATACTATCATATATATAGGCCTAGATATAGATAGATATTATAAATATATTTTTGACATTTGGCAATGAAGGCAAATATGATATGAAAAGAAAAATGAATGCTTGAGTCGAGTTCAAATCCCGACTCAAGCATTCATTTTTCTTTTCATATCATATATATATATATATATATATATATATATATATACATGCATGCATACACACATACTAGCATACATATATACATGCATACATACATACATACATGCATACATACATACATGCATACATACAAGTATACATACATACCAATCGGCTGCGGTGGACTATTGGTTATGCTCCTTGCCTCTGGTCCCGAGGGTCACTGGTTGAAAGCCAGCCGGGGTCAATGGATTTTTTAGGATGAAGATTTTCACGCTCGTAAAAGACCCTTAAGCCTGAATAAAAAGGCCTCTAAGCAATATTTACTGAATATTCCCGTCCTAGTACTATGTTGGTTTCCTAGATGTCAGTATAAGGCGGAACGCTTACCACGGGCCAATCCAATGGCATCTATACGAAAACAAGTGTAACTAAATTAGTATGGTTCATTCCTCCCCTGTACGGGGGAGCGCCTAAATGTCGTTGAGAGACACAAGGGCTTACAAGATACAAGAAAATATAATCGTACCACATATGTCCCGCCCCCTAGCGGGAGTTTCTTAAGCAAGGTAATTTAATTACGCATAATTACCTGCTGGTGTCAATGAGTGACGTGTTGTTATCACATCGCCTCTATGAGACATCTTGTAATCAACAAAGTTATTACTTGGATGGATGATTAAATTTTGCGCACAGACATTTTTATTCAGACTTACGGTTATTTTCGGAGCCCAAAAGTCTTTAGACTCAGGATCTACGGCTTAAAGTCCCACTCGGAAGACTAGTTCCTTGGATTTTTTCACCCTAAAAATCGACCGACCATGGTCGGGTTTGAACCCGCTATCTTCGGGAGAAAAGGTTATCAACATAACCACTAGACCACACAGGCCGACTATATAAAATTTGTCACAAATTGCGAGGGTGATCGAACAGGTAGATTTTTAAATTTAACTTAACACCGGTCTAGAAAAACATTTGCAATCTTCTTCATTTCATTCACAATTCACTGAAGAGGACATGCCATTCTTTTTGCTCTTTTAGTCTCTTAGAGATGCAGCATCTCTTCTAGTTCACTTCTTTACACTAGCAGAAGTATTATCTACCTTTAAATCTCAAGTCGCCTTTTTCTAATAACGTCTTTCTCACGATTAGCATCCCTTTTATATATGCGAGGCCAACGCATTTAAAAGACCAGTCTTCATTTCTTTCGAGTGGAAACCTCGAGAGACCGATCCATCTGGAAACCTTTGAATTTGGAAAGCTCTGAGCGGGCCTTTTCGACCCATGTGTTGGAATCCAGAATCCTCTCTCCATGTAAGGCAAGACTTGAGAGTCTCACTACAGTCCACGAAATTCAACAGCTGCCTCAACAATGCCTCACAATAAAGGGCCTATATTGCAACTAGTTGAGCCGACGTCATACCAATTGGAACGTTTTTAATACCTACAACACTGATTTCTGTAATTTTTTAATCTTCCTCTATATGGTGTACAATAATTTTCTCTTTACAATCTTGTATAAGTCTTAGAGTTTTCTCAGTATCATTAAGTTCCTTTCTTCCGTCTGCATGTACGCTTATCCATCAGCTGTCAACCACAACTCACTTCACACACTAACGCACTGCGGTCTCCAGTCCCGTCTTATGTAAAAGGACGAAGACTCCGCCGAACGTTCGAGACAGGCCTCTCCCTAATCCAATAGACGAGAAGGCATAACATTCGATATAGAAACGCATAGATACATCTGAAAGGCACACTCCAGATGCACCATGACTCCTGACTTGCGAGTCATGACTCGTAAAAATCTAATATATTAAAGGTATAGTCCGGAACTATGGAAGCCTCGGGAAAGTTTGTGAACATTAAAAAGGCTTTGTCCCGAGAACAACATTATATATAAACATATTCACGTAGTTAAGTGTTCAGTTTATAATTATGAAATAAATTCAATATAGCAGTAACAGTAATATTTCTATCTTGTCGCATTAAACTTGAATAACCCTGTGCAATGACGACATGCTACCTTGGTCGTGATGGTGTTGAAAAACAGCACTGCTTATTATATACCAATATTCTGTTAATCAATTGATTGAAAGTATTCCAAGAAGAGTTTTTGATTGGATTGCAGCGGGATGGAGAAAGAAGTAGACCAAAATATATTTTGGTATAGGACATATAGAAAGCGTTGACCGAGAAGGAATTGCTAGACCGGGATAGAGATTTGGAGAAAAATTGTAAGAGTGTAGGCCATTGTTCATAGGAAGATGTGATAATACATTGTACGCCTGTTTATGATGTTGATCCATTGTTATTAACATTGATTTCTGAAAAGAGGAGAGGTGCGAAACTTCATCTTTACTTTATGAGGTATGAGAGAAAAAAATAACCTCTAGGTTAGATTAGAGGACATGGGTTCGGGTTTTTAATATCCTAACACAGCTAACTTATTTTAGGCTCTTTTTTTAATGCAGGAATGAATGAGATGAAATCTCCTCTACGTCGATATGCAGTCTGTTATTGTGTTCCTGGCCCGACACACATCAACTATTGACACACTATATTCATACTGCCGAAGTTCTCGACTCGGAGTCATGAGGAAATACATTAGATCACCACAACCACATATTTTAAATATCTGTAGATTGTAACGCCAGAATAAATTTATGTAATATGAGATGAGATTAAAAATTATATTAAATGAATGATTTGAGATGAAATATCATGGGGAGAGGGGAGAGGATGTTGATGGGATGAAATTCGGGAAACGGGAGAATCAAGAGAAAAAAACAAACTGAAAATCCCTATCTAAACCTTCACCAATACCCCTCCGGAACCACCAGGATTCGAACCTGAGATCCCAGTCAGGGCATTCCTCTTACGTAACAAGGGAACTGTCAACCATAGCATGCCGAAACCTACCTTGAAATTGCTCCCGGAGGAATATTGTGTTGTACCAAGGTCGTTTCTAAAAAATATGTCACCTTTAACTTTAAGGCATAGAAATTCAGCTCCACATATTTTATTTAAACCACAGGGAAGTAATACGACGATTGATTGGTTGATTGGATAACCCTCCGCGTCGCGTCCCGTGTCACTCAACTCCTCTCTACTCAAACAGGGACGTCCGTTGGCTTCGCACAGTGAGTTACATTGCTGAATTTTAGCTCCGATTTATGTGTCATGCATATGTAAATAATTATCATAAGTAATGCCACGAGTGATTTCCAATTTATCTGGAGAATTTGGAAATCAAGAGTGGCATTTGTTAGGACTATTTAAAGTATAAAATTAAGATGTTTACTCACAAAGCATTATTTAACTATAGTTATTTTAAAATAATGTATATATTTAATGTACACAGCGATGTTTGAAAACAAATGAGAAACGATTGGTACGCTTCATTAGCTTCTTTTGTTCATCACTGCAACCAGATCATATTATTTATTGCCAAAGGATCGCAATGTTGTAAGAATGCACCCTAGTGGAGAAAATTTATAACCAACGTTATAGGTATTAATTAATTTCTGATGTCCTATGATGTAAATATGACAATTATATTTTACTGCAACGTCATTTCCTGGAAAATAATTCGTTTAACAAAATGTAACCAGTGGTTTTTTTTTGTGGTATAATCAATTGTTACAAATGTTTTTATATTATCTATTGCATGCGCTTTCTGCTGAACATTCATGCACTATATATGGTAGCCGTATTTCATGGAGGGTCAGTCACTGCAAAATAATGCTATGATCTATTCAGAATGTTAAAAAGGAGGTGCTTTCTTTATTATGATAAACTTTAGTTGGTAAATTTTAGGCGAAACACGGCTGTGATTGGTTGTAAATAAAAAATAATTGAAATGCGATTGGTCATTGACTCCCATTTGGGGCATGAGTTAAATAGTCTGAGGAAATATGTGTTGACTTTTTGTAAAAATAATGCGAGAAATACCATAAAATTGAATGAGAAGTTACGGTTGAAATAATCTAAAATGATCATATTTACAATGAAAAATATGAATTAGTCATTGTTCAAACGTAATAGCTAAGTAATTCTTATGGGGCAACTTATTATCCAAAACTTTATAAAGTAACATAATGTACACTAATTTGCCCATTTTCTCACCTAATGAAATATATTGTATATAGAATATTATGTGATACAAGGACTTGGTAATGAGTGAATTGGTATACTAAAACACCCATTTTAGAGCGGAAACTTGTATTGTCATGTTGCTAACATGTAGGCAATATTCACTTGTTCTGTTACAGTATTCACAAATTAATTCCTGGCATACAACATCCAAATTAATTAGAAAAATAAATACATATTTACACACACATAGTCCTTAAACTTGCAATATCGGAAAAAAAATTCGACTTGCTGAGAAATTTACTCATTTTATTCAGTTCTGTCCCGACGGAATTTTTTCTATCCCAGTGCAAATTCCGTTTGTATGTAATTATCTAAATTGATTAGGTAGCATCCTTAAGTTTTGTCAAATATCTGAGAAACTGAGGTTCGATGTCGAGTGAAGAAACTTGTGTGACGTCATGGTGGATCGATCAACTCTCACTTCACTTGTTTCATTCAATGGATACAGTCTCTTCCAAGAGTGACACACATTTGTCGCTCCCAGTGGAGCAGTGGTTATTAATCTCTCCTCTGATACTTAGGTATGCGGGGTTTAAAGCGATCAGGGTCCATGCATTTTTAAAGGGATAATATTCCTGAGTGTGGGGAGAGAAACGAAGCCTTGGAAGCCGTTTTGTATATTTACTGAACGTAACAGAACCTCAGCCCGATATAAAAGGTGCCTGAATAAAATGTGTGACCATTTAACGAACGCATCTTAATTGTTATTTAATATTTAAAGAAAGTAGCACTATGATGTTAATTACTACGAGTTGGAATATTCACGACTTGCGTCATATTTGTAGATTTCTCGATGACCAAGGTTTTGATGCGTAACTAAAATATGGGGTGTGTTAAGAATATTCCAACCCCTATTAATTAATTTTAATTACTATTTTGGATAAAATTAAAATTTTGTATTGAGGAAAATCTATATTACATTTTTATTCAATACATCAGGTTTTTACCAAATTTATGGCATTTTCTCCCAGCATCGCATCGGTGGAATTATAACTAACTTCTGAAGTTAGAGCACCTGGAAGGCGGAGTTAAATTTTTCCCGACTACGTATACATTGCGCTAGTTGACTCAAGCTCTAGCATTAGATCTTCTTATTTGCGAGGTTCGTTGCACAAATCTTGATCCCGTCCAACCTGAGGTTTTCCCCTTGTTTTTCTCAATAATCAGCCAAATCCTGAATTGGAATTTCATTACCAGAACCCGTTTCATCATATTAACCATTTAATAGTATCATTAAATATAAATAAAACATAAAAAATATAACAGTGAACTACATGATGTAGCTAATAAGAACAGTTAATTCTCTTAGACTGCGGTAGGCAGTGCGTATGACATGGGAAATAAAGGAGGGGCAAGGAAACTTATAGTATCAAGTCAGAGGAAAAGGGCTCAGTATATATAGGCCAAGAATAAAATAGGACAAAAATATTAACCATGATGATTTAAAATAGACAGAGAATGATTGAAAAAGTTGCTTCATTATAAGGATTTATGGAGAGTTTATGTCCGCGTCACCATGAATTGCAGGATTCGATACTGACAGTGAGATAGTTTTTATTTAGAACTTTAGTTTTTAAATAGCATCTTTTTAGAAAATATTACAGTGCATATGTGTTCCGCATTCATTCAAACACACACTCACACACACACACACACACACACACATATATATATGATATGAAAAGAAAAAAGAATGCTTGAGTCGGGATTTGAACTCGAGTCTCTAAAGTCTGTACCTTTAGCGCTCTAACCAACTGAGCTACCCAAGAATTCCAAGACAAACATACAATTTTCTTATACATGTAGTATTCTCAATTCACACAAGAGGTAGCGGAAATATCATTCAACTGCCATCTAGCGGCTAACGTAACAGTTAAGCAAATTATTAAAGAGAATATTTATTTACTTTATAGCAGTAACGCTTGTATATATAGATATTATAAATATATTTTTGACATTTGGCAATGAAGGCAAATATGATATGAAAAGAAAAAAGAATGCTTCAGTCGGGATTTGAACTCGAGTCTCTAAAGTCTGTACCTTTAGCGCTCTAACCAACTGAGCTAGCCAAGAATTCGTTAGCCGCTAGATGGCAGTTGAATGATATTTCCGCTACCTCTTGTGTGAATTGAGAATACTACATGTATAAGAAAATTGTATGTTTGTTTTGGAATTCTTGGGTAGCTCAGTTGGTTAGAGCGCTAAAGGTACAGACTTTAGAGACTCGAGTTCAAATCCCGACTGAAGCATTCTTTTTTCTTTTCATATCATATTTGCCTTCATTGCCAAATGTCAAAAATATATTTATAATATCTATATATACAAGCGTTACTGCTATAAAGTAAATATTCTCTTTAATAATTTGCTTAACTGTTACGTTAGCCGCTAGATGGCAGTTGAATGATATTTCCGCTACCTCTTGTGTGAATTGAGAATACTACATGTATAAGAAAATTGTATGTTTGTTCTTGGAATTCTTGGGTAGCTCAGTTGGTTAGAGCGCTAAAGGTACAGACTTTAGAGACTCGAGTTCAAATCCCGACTCAAGCATTCTTTTTTCTTTTCATATCATATTTTCCTTAATTGCCAAATGTCAAAATATATATATATATATATATATATATATATTTATAATATATATATATATATATGTATATGTATATACAAGGTGTTAATTAATAACACAGACAAAGTTTCAGGTATTGTAGAGGAGAGTTAGACGAACATTTTGAGATAAGGCTCTTTCGGTGTTTGAAACCAAATTTTGAAGTTACTTGACTTTGCTTAAACTGGACGTTCGCACTCATTATTCAACAATGAAAAAAACTATTAATATGGTTTATCTTGGGAATACTTCAGTTCTGCTCCAATAGTAGGATAAGCATAGTTTTAATTGTAAATATAGCAGCATTTTCAACATTTTGAGCCATGATTTTATGGGCATCTCGTCTTTCGGCAAGAGCCACTGTGCCACTTACAGTCTGTAACGCGTGTCCTGTCATGCAATAATACGTATTAGATGTCTCATAGTTCAGATCTCTTTCACAGTAATAGCTCAGTCGGTAGCATGCTTAACACTGAATGTTGTAATGCCGGGTTCAGATCTCTCTTCTTCGTTTTTGTATTTTCTTATTTCCTTTTTTGTTTTATTCAGAGGAGGATATTGCTTATATAGTTGCATAATTGGCATTTTGATATTCTATTTAAGCATAAGTATTTATTTTGAATTAAACTAATTGCGCGATTTAATGGCATGAAATGCTCAGGTAACAATTATTTTTAAAATACTGTACATTTTAGTCTGTTCATACCAACTGCTCATGCGCGTGCCCTTCAACTCTTGCTTTGAATCTTACTACTACTACTAATAAGTGGCAATGTTCTAGCATTGCCCAGTGTGCCACGTTTGTAACCAGTTGCGGCTACCTGATGGCCTATACCTTTGTGGTTATTAGTATGGGGTTTAACCATTTAACCGTCTGTGCTAGCGGCGTTTAGTGTTTAGCTGTGAGCTGATATAAATATGGTGAAACGAGGTGTCATCTCACCAGAGCAGGGCGTCGTAGACTGTTCGACTGGACAAGCAGAGAGTCCGAAAGCCAGCCGCACAGAATGAGCCACGCTACTCTGGCTATTATACAGCACTCGCCTCATTAGTTGGTCCTTCAAGTGTCCAGGATAGGAAATATGTTTCGGTGAACAGCACGTTGTTGTATCATACGCCCTATATTGTGCACAATTGGATTTGTATGATTTATTTTTGTGTAACATTGCTGTTACATTGTTTTCAATTGATGTCGCAATATACGGCATCTGTGCTAGGTCGTGAAGCCTGGCCATTCTCGTATACATGGGTGCCGAGTATATGATTTTAAGTACTTTGTTTTGTGTGACTTGAACTTTCTTCTTGTGGCATGCAGCGAGAATGCTCCATGCTTCACTTCCATACAACAACATGCTGCGGATCACAACTTTGTATAAAGTAAGTTTTATCCGTGTCGATAAGGTAGGTGACTTGAAAAATGGATATAAAAGCGCAATTGCGGCGTTTGCATTTTGAATGATATGCCGAATATGAATTTTGAACGTAAGCCTGGAGTCCAGATCGACTCCAAGATACTTGACTGAAGCTTCAAAGTGGAGTTGTTGAGCTCCCAGAGTGAGTTGTACGGGAGGTCGTCTGTACGTTCGTGCAAACAGGACAGCTTGCGTCTTGTTTGCATTTAGCCGAATGTTCCACAGACGACACCTGGAGTAAATGGAGTTGAGAGCAGATTGGAGTATTCGGATTCGGTGTGGGAATGTACGGATTCTTGATTGATAATATACACAAGTGTCATCTGCAAAGGATGCTGTATGGATGTGGTTAAATGCGGGAAAATCTGACACATAGAGTGTGTACAGAAGTGGAGAGAGAACTGCACCCTGGGGAACTCCCGCTAAGAGAGGCTTACAGTCTGAATTATACCCACTAACCGACATATAAAATTGTCGGTTAGTTAGGTATTTAGTGATAAGTTTAATTAATGGAGCCGAAAAAATTGAATTTGATTAATTTGTATAATAATCCATTTATCCAAGTAGTGTCGAAAGCTTTCTCAATGTCAAGAAAGATGGCTGTAGTGCATTTCTTGGAGTTGAATCCCGTAAAAATGCAATCAATCAGTCTAGCAAGCTGAAGCGGAGTGCTATGTGCTTTTCTAAAACCAAACTGATAATTTGGAATCAATGCTCGTGTCGAGACTTCAATTTTTAGTCGTGCCAAAATATAAGTTTCTCCAGTATCTTGCTCAGAACTGGTAGAAGACTGATTGGTCGTAAATTGTCAGGGTTGGTGGGATCTTTACCAGGTTTAGGTAGAGTGATAACTTTGGCTTTTTTCCAAACTTCAGGAAAGTAGTAGAATTTAAAGCAGAGTTTCACTATATAAAGGAGAAGGATTAAGGCTTTTGGAGGTAAATGTTTTACCGCCAAATTAGGTATCCGGTCGTGACCGGGGGAACGTTGGGACGGAAGATCATGGATTACGGCTTTCAATTCTGAGAGCCGTATGTCAGGAACGGTATGAGGGATAGGTCTTTCAAGAAATTCACTAACAGTTTGGTGCACTTCAGCCTCATGAGCTGGTGTTGTAAGCTCATGTGGGCGGAACCCCTCCGATAGGTTGTCTGCGAGAACTTGTGCCTTCACCTGAGGGTGATAGGCCTAAGTTCCATTATAATGTATTGCTGACGGTGGTGAAGGAGCACGACTGTTCTTAATTCTTTTAATTATCTCCCAATTGCTTTGAATCTTGTAGGAGCAACATTATTTACATTCACATGAACGTCATGTCTAATGTTTGTGCATTCAATGAATTAACAGATATGCATTATGTTTATGGTGAGGCAAGAGAAAATGTGCATGTAGCTGCACAAATGTACAGAAAACTATATCCTGACAGACAACTTTCTCATCATTCAACTTTCCAAACCATCCACTGCCGGTGTCTACGGGAAAATTGGAACCCTGATGGTGCATAAACCGGATTCCGGCGCAAGACGAACTCGTCGTACCCTGGATTTTGAAGAAGAGGTGCTCGACAAGATTCTGGAGAATCCTTCTACCAATACATGAACAATTGCACGTGTCATGGGTACAAATCACGTCACGTGTGACAGGTCTTGCAGGAAAAAGGACCCACCCCTTCCACTTTTTGAAGATCGAGTGCTTGACACCGTTAAACGTAGGACCTCGCGTGCAGTTTTGTAACTGCGTCTCTGAGCGGCTGGTTTAACAGCATGATTTCTTTTCAAAATTGCTCTCACGGACGAGGCTTATCTTACTAGGGAATGAGTTGTACTAAACCAGAGGATAGCCATATTTTGGAACATGAACATCCATTTCCCATTGTAGAGAGAGACTATCAACACAGGTTCGCCGTTAACATATGGGCGTGTATAATTTGCAATTACATAATTGTTTCCTATATTCTGCCCCTACGGTTAAATGGTCATGTGTACAAGTAGTTTTTGATACACGTGCTTGCTGAACAATCATCCTTATATCCTACGTCAGATGTGGATCCAGCACGGCAGTACTCCTTCTCACTTACAATTGGATAATGTCTTCCTGGACGTTGGGTTGGTCAAGGCGGTCTTGTTGCATAACCTCCACGTTCATCTGATCTCACGCCTCCAGATTTCTTCCTATGGGACACCTTAAGAGCCTCAAGTATCAGACTCCAGTCGACTGAGATGAGGAGTTACTGGCGACAAATTTGGTTGCCTGTGACGAAATCACGAATACTCCAGGAACCTCAGGAGTTAAGTATTGTTTCTGCGCACATCCAATTTGTACTTACTCCATCAAGGGCAACATTTTGAACAAAACTATGATCTGTTTTTTAAACAAATATGAATGAAGAGATTTTATTTTTCTATATTTATAAATCATGCCTCATTTACTAAGTGTATTGTAATATAATAAAACAATTTAATTTTCATTTTTTATTAATATTCCTGAATGTTAATATTTACTGTAAAATGAGGAATGAAAAAGGATTTTGATTTCCTTTATTATCCTTCCACTGTCAAGTCAAACTTTAGTGGGTATTAATCTAAGTATTAATTTATTTTGTTATGCCTTTCCTTCATATTTGTACTAAGTTTGACGTTATAAGACTTGGTGCTACATCCATACAGTATTATTTTAACCTGAAGTAATGGTTACGCTAATGCATAAATAGCCTTGTTATTTCGTCTCTCTGAACCATGTGATTTCCACTTACGAATACTTGCTGTAGTTCCTAGTTATACAGTGTTCCTTCTTTTACACTAGTACAGAATATTGTTGCTTATTACTTCCGTGCATCACTAAAATAAATTCTAAAGTAATTTGTACTAGATTTTCAAACATATTACACAAGAAAGAAAGGAAGAAACATAAAAAAGTAAAAATAAAAGATCAGCATGTCTGAGGTTTGAACCTTGAATCTGTCTTTTCGAACGGACGATATTTCATAACTAGCACGTTACCATAGAGGTAAATAGTCGCCGGAACTCAAACCCACAAAGTAAGGTTGTAGTTTGTAACAGTTTATCAAACGAAATTTTCTAAATATTATCAGTGGTACACTGACTCCTAACACATTTTTATTATAACGTGCAAATTTGAACTTATAGACTACAAGTTGCATATCTCAAATTGTTTATCCAAAACACCTCAACAAAACCTGAAAGTTTGTCGGTGTTATTCATTAACACTCTGTACATATGTTATAGGGGATAAAAACAGGAAAATCACTATTCCTTGAAATCTAGAAAACACTATCAATTATACAATGTACCTACCTTCTTACATGAAAACCAAACTATGGAAGTAAATAAACCCATAATAAATGTTTAATTTACTCCGTGGAGAATATAATGACATCTGAAACTTCATTTCGAAAAAAAAGTGACTTAGCTGTTTTTTCCCCTGTACCTTTACACACGAACACACATACACACTCACTCGCTCATACACTCTCTCTATCTCCTTATTTCTGTCTTTTATACACACACACACACACATATATATATATATATATATATATATATATATATATGGCATCCGAACAGAAAGAAGGAAAGCGGGAGACCAAAGTTAACAAGGAAGGAAAACATGAAGACAGTAATGCAAGCTATAGGGCTAAGCATCGAAGATGCCCAAGATCGTAGGCTGTGGAGGTTTGGCACGGGAAGATGGTAGCAGCTGTAAAAACCCGAAGATATGTGTGTGTGTGTGTGTGTGTTGTGTGTGTGTGTGTGTGTGTGTGTGTGTGTGTGTGTGTGTGTGTGTGTGTGTGTGTGTGTGTGTCTGTGGTCTGTAGTGACAGAATTATACAGAAGATAAATATTGTTAATTGCGTGCCTCGAGAAAGGAAAGAACGCTAAAAAAGTGCATAATTTAGAGGCCGCGATTGTTTACTTTTCAGCCAGTTTCTTTTCGCTCTATATAAAACAATACTCAAAAGACTTCTGGATGGTGTTTCTCTTGAGGCCGAAACAGGTCAACAAATGGCCTAAATTCGTGAATGTACTATGATGATGATGATAAAACAATAAATGCAAATATCATAACGATTTTTAATTTATGTTTTTGCAGAATCTGAAGAACCAGATAATGACTACAAATTTATGGGTTGAACAAAGTTGGTACGACTATAAACTGCGATGGGAACCGAAAGAATACGGAGGAGTACACATGCTACACGTACCTTCAGACCACATCTGGAGGCCGGATATTGTACTTTATAACAAGTAAGTATCCACAAATACCTCTCTCTCTTTTTAAACCAAAGTCAATCCCACCACTGCCACTAATTATATACGATCGCAACTTACTACTAGAGGAATAATTAACATGTACATCTAACGTTAGATTCTTAAATAAAGGATACAATGATGAGACAGCGCAGCGGTCGAAGATAGTTTTATTTTAAAAACTCGCAGCATTACTATATAATATATATTTTTTTTGTTTTGTTTCATGAATGGCGTAGAGAGATCATCACCTATATAAAGTCGAATCAAAATCAAATAACAGAGAGAGTGCATGAAAAATATGTAAATAATTACTTCAGCACTGCATATACGCGTTTTTGTTTAAATCCAGGAAATGCCTGAAGATTTTATCAGGATTAAACATAAGAACAACCTAAAATACGCCATTTTATTTTTAGATCACTTCTGTTGCCATTGAAAAAACAGAATAGCCAACTTATAATAAACACGATAAGGCCTATGTAATATAATTTAATCCGTCTAACTAATCAACTAATTCAGTGTAATCTAACCTATGCAATCTAATCTAAGCTACATAATCTGACGTGATCCACCAAATCTAACTTACATAACGTAACGTGAATAAACATGTCGACAATTGATTTTACCGCAAACTTAAATAATCACGTTTTAAACTTTCGAAAACTATCAATACGATTCGTAACTAGTGGTCCATTGAAGATTCAAAGATGCTCACATCACATAGAATAACCAAAATGGTTATACCTCACTTAGAATATGGAAATAGGTGTGTAAAATATAACACGTAAACAAAAACATATATTTATGATTCAAATTATTTTACTTTATCGTAATTTTTGTGTTAATTTAGGGTATATTTATCTTAAAAATATGCTTATATTTCTGAAGGTTTAGTATGAATTAATTTATAAATATTTAATCAATGAAAAATCTTTTTAATTTTATGCTTTCCACAGGAAATGCCCTTATGAGAATTACGAAAAATTTCAGGCCATTTTATTCTTTATATGATAAAGCTCCTATAGGAAATTCAGTAAAATAATCCTTAAAAATCCACATTTTCATAGGTATTTTACATGGAATAGATTTTTTTAAGTCAAAGTTTCAACATATAAAGGGTGAAAGGAAAGAATATGGTCACTTCTTAAATGGAATTTGAGAAACCGTTAGATTCTCCATGGACAGCACTATATTTCAAGTGTGAAAAGGTAAAAATATACAGTTTAGTCATGGGTTTATTAACCTCGAAAGTTTGGCGTGCAGGTAAGAAAGTATGGATGTTGTACAACTAAAAGTTATGTTACCTAGATTTCAAATGAAAAGTGACATACCTGATTTTTCCCTGTACCTTTCATATGTAACATTAAAATAGTTCAATAGATTTTAGTATATAATATTGTTTAGTTGTTTCTTCACTCACCTCATACTTCTTAACTTCCAAGCAGACTCGAGTTTCTTCACTTCATTTGTGACATTCTCAATGCTGTATTATGTTCACAACTGATGTCCAACGGCCTCCTATCCTGCAGACTGACCTCCGCGCCATCTGATGGCTGACCGACGAACTTCCAAATAAATCCCCTCTCCTTATCACTGGGTATTTCATAATTCATAGTTGTGTTTTTATTCTTGCATATGTAATTTTTTCCCAAATTGTGAGCTCCTTCGGTTTTTCCAATTATTTAAGTAATTTTCCTACCTACATAACTTAATTTTGTATATAATGCTAATAAAAAGTTAAAATGTTAAAAAGTGCCTGATATATCAATCGTCCTCAACAAAATGCATAACTTTAGTTACAAATTCACTTGTTTGTTTACCATGGAATATGAGAAAACTGTATGTATCCTATGACTAAATTTAAATTGTTCATCATATTTCACGGATTATCATGTGGAACTTTTGAGAAAGATCATTTTACGAGGTGGGTTTCCAGCCCGATGCACAACCCCCAACCTGGAGACCCGAAGGTTTTGTGTTGGGGTCCCTTTCCCTTAGAAGGTTGCTTACTCTTCTGCTGAGGAGAGTCCTCTTCCCGGGTTTATTTTCGGAGTTTTCCTCCTCCTACACCCTTACAAATACTCACACTTGGGGTTTTTATTGACAGTCATGTCTAGATTCGCCGTATTCAGTTAAAGCAGGGCCACTTCTTATAGGATGTGGTTCTTCGCCACGTAAGGACGGTCTTGGTTATAGCTTCATCAGAGATAAAGATATTGCCCATGTCTCCTCCACTTAACCTTGGGTTGGTGAGGACCGGTGTAGGGTCTATCCCTAACAAAGGTGCCACTTCTACCTTCCTTTTGACCCCATTTAAATAGTTAAAAATGAATTTAGACTGAAGTATTCGAAGTATCTAAAAAATACAACTGAATGGTTCAAGGTGTCTAAAAGTACACACAGACATACATCTCGCTCCTCCATTTTAGGGTAGCTAAGAGACTCTTATCAACAGAATATCTGTCCAGATTGGAGGTTATATGTGTACTGAGTTTGGTTGAAATATTTCCAGAATTCCAGTTATAATAGACCATAAAACGTATTCGTCGTTTTCGGTCTTTCATTTATTTGAACTCCCTCTCATCTCCTAAGTGTTTATTAGGTCTTCACCGCTTGGAACCACTTTTTCATATTGTAATTCTTATATGTACTAAGATTGGGTGTAATTGCTCGAGATATTTAAGAGTTATGATGTTACGCAAAGTTAAAATTATTGTTTTATTTGTTTCCCTCACGTCTAATTTGCACTCTGTATTAACAGACTGTTATATGCAATATATACATGTCAATGAACGGCTTAATGCTGCAAGATGCTACAGGGATAAAGTTATTGCAGTAGATTTCTGAAATAAAAACATATATATATATATATATTGCATTAAGGCGTTTGTATATTTTACGAGATCATATTCATCAGCTGATCAGTTTCCACCGCACGAGCTTTAGTTTCTACAGAATTCTGCTTTGTTTGTCCAGAATTGTGGAGTCAATGGTTTATCCTCTTGCCAATAATACATTATAAATGCTTCACAAGACATATACACATCCAAGTGGAGAACACGCGGAAAATAAGAACAGCACTCATTCGTAAATAAATATGAAAGAAAAATGTAATGTTATTAATATTTATTAACTATACATAACTTAATACTAATGTATAATGAAATAGTATTGATATGTATTGTGTTGTATTTTTGTTTTGTTTATTTTATATTATTAGTATACATTCATTTACTGTTAGGGACTGAGAAGAACACGTACGGCTTGTTGCCCATGCGACCCACATTTGTAAATAACATTGTATGTATCTTACTTTTAGTTTAATAATGTCCTATTATACTACATCCAAGTTAGAATTTATTATTAAAACAGGCTTTATAAACTGTACAGCATATAACATGTATCAACTTAGCATGGAAATCGTTATACGCGTATGTGTTTATCCCCTTGTGTAACAAGACGAAATGGCGAACAATATGAGAAGTTGTTTCATGACATTGAGTGTACGTTTCCTTAAGCTTCACTTTAACAACTATTTGATTAATATACAAGACAAGGAAATTCTATTACAAATAAGTCTATAGTAATTCGAATAAAATTTTTAGTCAATCATTCAACTAAATGGGGTTGTTACAACCTTTGCCACATGCCGCATTTCGATCGTCATGTCTCTCTATCATTCCATGCAACTTTTTTCTATTTTTTGTCGAGCATAACCATTATAATTCCTTCTCGCTATTGCTTTGCGGGTCTTCCTCTTTTATCTGTTACCTGGATTACAATTCAAACCTTTTTTGGCCATGAATCCTCTTCCATCATTTTCATATGATCATAGCATAATAACAGTCTTGTATACTCTCAACACATAACATCCTTCCAGCTGTTCATCAAATTACTACAATCGGCACATGTTGCAATTTAGAGATCCCGCATGTTCTCGTTAGGAAGTCTATTTCCACTGTATCAATTACCCTTTTTTGTTGCCTCAATATTTTAATAACGTTCAGATCCATATGATATTGGTTCTGTCACAACGCTATATATCTTCGTTCTTGTATAAATGGTAATTCTATTTAAAGTTTTAAAAACGCGTACTTATTATTGTAGCAGTAACGATATGAGGAGGGAGAGAATACGGAATGTATGATCTAATTATTGAATGGGAGTGTAGATAGAAATAATATAAAGTGATCACACGGCAGGTCTTAGAAAGTTGTTGTTCTAGTAAGACTAAGGCTCCAACCTCGTTAGACATTCGGAATGAGCTGTCAGCAGGGCAACCGCTTTTCTTTTTTCTCCGGAAGATAAGTTAGTTTCTCATTTCATTTAGAGTATAAGTCGACTCCAGGGCCACGATGCCACCAGGAATTTAGACCTGTTTAAAAATCCTAACCACCGGGACTTGAAGCAACGATTTTCCTTAACCAACTGCTCTACGACATTCTCCCTGAGAGAGAGAAATAACCAACGCCATACTAACAAAACGTAATCTTGAAGATACTTGATAATTAACAATTATGGGTGCAGAAGTGCAGCTAACTTACTTGAATCAGCTGCAAATTAAAAGAAAAACTCACTTTAGTTTTACATTGAAAAACCTACCCAACATGCTTCACGCTTACCATACATTTGTTAATTTGTATAGCATGTGTTACTAAGCGTTATTTTCCTTCCCCCCCATTCCTCTCACTTTGTAGGTTGATGATGCATGCTACACGCCACAAGTACCTTATATTGCCACGACTTTTCACAAGAGGGTTTATAACTATGGAACACACACATACTCTTTTAACCACTAAAGGACCTGCAAGGCCTCCCAGAACGAGTGATCAGCTCAGTTTCAGGGCCTTCTCTGAGAACACAGCATCAAGGCGAAAAAAAACACTCTCACACACATCCATACTAAACAAGACGAACAACATAATGATGTGGAGACGATGCTCGGAACTGGACAGACCCGTTGCGTACGAGGTTACCTCGAGACCACATTGGTAGACTAAGTGTTATTATATATAGAAAAAAAGCATGTGCATTATGTACCATAAAATGGGGGATGATTGACATCCGGGAATCATTTTGTTAAAACTTAGTAAAATTAGCAACTTTTCCATCGTTACATTTTCACTTCTTTATTATTTACTAAGTTAATTTATTTAAGAACAATGACATTAAATGTAAATATACATAGGCCCTAATTGTTATTCATTACTTTAAGCTAATTAATAGTGTTCATGTTGTAGTAGTGGCATTACACACCCTTTATATTAACCTGACCTGTATCTATCTAATTATCTATCTATGTAACGGAATTTTTCAACGCGATTTTCACCCAAATAAATTCATTGGATCGAATTGAAACTTTGTATACTTGTAAAGGACCCGTGACATTACACTCATTTCATATTTTCTTTCTAAAATCATGGCCAAAATCATCAGAAAATAAAAAAAAACGTGTCTTTGTATCTATGGAACGGAATTTTGAACACGATTTTCACCCACTTATAAACATTGGATCGACTTGAAACTTTTTATATTTCTAAAGGACCCGTGACAATACAATAATTTCTTTTTTTTCTAAAATCCTGGCCAGATTCATCAGAAAATAAAAAAAACGTGTCTTTGTATCTGTGTAACGGAATCTTTGAACACGATTTTCACCCACTTAGAAACATTGGATCGACTTGAAACTTTGTATACTTGTAAAGGGCCCGTGACAATACAATAATTTCATATTTATTTTCTAAAATCACGGCCATAATCTTCAGAAAATAAAAAAAAGTGTCTTTGTATCTGTGTAACGGAATCTTTGAACACGATTTTCACCCACTTAGAAATATTGGATCGACTTGAAACTTTGTATACTTGTAAAAGACCCGTGATAATACAATAATTTCATATTTTGTTTCTAAAATCCTGGCCAGAATCATCAGAAAATAAAAAAAAATGAAAACTGGTATAATAGGTTGCGGACTTGTCGACCTTTTAGCCAATCGTTATAAGAGCTCAGTTGGTAAAGCGGTGAATTTTAGTGATATGTAATTTCAGTAATCCATAGGTTGCTGGTTCAAATCCGGCTGCGAGGGTTTTTTTTTAGAATTGAGTATTACTTTTAGCTCATACTACAATAGTATCGAATTTAAAGATATTTACATTTTTATCTTATTCTGTAAATTATTAGAACTAAAAAATAAAAAATAAATAATACTTTTAAAAAAACTAAAACAACACGCTTTATTAGAAAACCGAACTAAAAGATGAAAAATAATTTTAATTTCCAACACGCTTGGGATAAAATTAAAGTGGTCAACAAAAAAATCATCTCCAACACATATAGAATAACACCAGAGTTATCAACAAAAAGAAAATCATTTTACCATCAAAAGCGTGGGGTGCTTTTTATGATTTTTACATTTTCTTCTTAGAGACTTTACATTTACCAATAGGCCTATCTGTTTATTATCAAATATATTAATATATTTATAACATATAATAAGATTCGAAGAAACACAGGTATTGTCCCAAACATCACATTATTACACCAGACTGTACAGAGAAGCCATTGAAATATATAAACACAAAAATTCCTTTAACAAAAAAGAAGAAACCATGAAGATAAACAAAATCTGGATCCCGGCACTGCACAATACGACAACGAAGCCTATGACTTCTGCTAGCGACAGCCTGGACAAAACAGCACGCAACACGGACCGCGCAGAAAACCGCCTCTCCACCAGGGGCGTGCCTATAAATAGGGAGGGAGTTTCCAACGACCAGCCAGTCTGCAGCCGACTGTTGAGGAGTTCACAGAGAGCACGCAGTATCTCCTGAAGATGTCTACCGCAGCAGTAGACGAAACGTCGAGTAGAAGAACGACTGGACCACGGCCTATATGCCCGGAAGACGAACCTAATAGGGATCAAGACGCCGGCCGTGAAAGCCTACAGTTATATATTTTGTTTTTGTTGATAACTCTAATTTTATTCTATATGAGTTGGAGATAATTTTTTTGTTGACTACTTTATTTTATCCCAAGCGTATTGGAAATTAACATTATTTTTCATTTTTTAGTTTTCTAATAAAGCGTGTTCTTTTAGTTTTTTAAAACTACTATTTATTTATTACACGCTTTATATTAGCTTGACCTGTATCTATCTATGTAACGGAGTCTTTCATCGCGATTATCACCCATTTAAAATCATTGGATCGACTTGAAACTTTGTATACTTGTAAAGGTTCCGTGACAATACAATAAATTCATTTTTCTTTCTAAACTCTTGGCCAGAATCATCAGAAAATAAAAAAGTGTCTTTGTATCTATGTAACGGAATCTTTGAACACGATTTTCACGCACTTAGAAACATTGGATCCACTTGAAACTTTGTATACTTGTAAAGGGCCCGTGACAATTCAATAATTTCATATTTATTTTCTAACACCCTTGCCAGAATCATCAGAAAATAAAGAAAGCGTCTTTGTATCAATGTAACGGAATCTTTGAACACGATTTTCTCCCACTTAGAAACTTTGGATCGACTTGAAACTTTGTATACTTGTAAAGGACCCGTGACAATACAATAATTTCATATTTTGTTAAAAAAATTCTGGCCAGAATCATCAGAAAATCAAACAAATGAAAACTGGTATAATAAGATAATACGTTGCGAACTTGGCGGCTTTTTAGTCAATCGTAAGAGCTCAGTTGGTAGAGCGGTGAACTCTAGTGGTGTATACTTTCAGTAATCTATAGGTCGCTGGCTCAAATTCGGCTGGGAGGATATTTTTAGAAGAGTATTACTTTTAGCTCATACTACAATAGTATTGAATTTAAATATATTTACATTTTTATCTTATTCTGTAAAATATTAAAACTAAAAAATAAATAATAGTTTTAAAAAAACTAAAACAACACGCTTTATTAGAAAACCGAACTAAAAAATGAAAAATAATTTTAATTTCCAAAACGCTGGGGATAAAATAAAGGGGTCAACAAAAAAAATCATCTCCAACACATCTATAATAAAACTAGAGTTATCAAAAAAAGATAATAATTTTACCATCAAAAGCGTGGGGTGCTTCTTATGATTTTTCATTTTCTTCTTAGAGACTTTACTTTTACCAATATCTGTTTATTATCAAATATATTAATTGATAGAGAGCACCCCACGCTTTTGATGGTAAAATTATTTTCTTTTTGTTGATAACTCTAGTTTTATTCTATATGTGTTGGAGATGATTTTTTTGTTCACCACATTAATTTTATCCCAAGCGTGTTGGAAATTAAAATTATTTTTCATATTTTAGTTCGATTTTCTTATAAAGCGTGTTGTTTTAGTTTTTTAAAACTATTATTTATTAGTGTGACTATTAAATATTGATGATTTTCTTATACTTATTTGTAAAACATTGTTTCTTATTTTTATTTAATACTACGCCAAATTACGTATGTTCACTTTATTAAAATGAACTATTGTAGTGTTTAAAGTCTTCAACAGACGCATCTTTAGCCAACCAGACAATTATAATGTAGCACGTGGTGACTCATTTTAACATAAGCACGTGGTGACTCACTTTAACATAAGCACGTGGTGACTCACTTTAACATAAGCACGTGGTGACTCACTTTAACATAAGCACGTGGTGACTCACTTTAACATAAGCACGTGGTGACTCACTTTAACATAAGCACGTGGTGACTCACTTTAACATAAGCACGTGGTGACTCACTTTAACATAAGCACGTGGTGACTCACTTTAACATAAGCACGTGGTGACTCACTTTAACATAAGCACGTGGTGACTCACTTTAACATAAGCACGTGGTGACTCACTTTAACATAAGCACGTGGTGACTCACTTTAACATAAGCAATATCAACAACACTCCGACTTTATAAGATCCCGAAGCAGCTGTTTCAGATCCGTCACCTTTAAATAGGACTTTCTTACTCTAAAAATCCGTTCACGACAAATTACCATAAATAGAAAACTTTCAATGTGCACGGAATTGCTGTAAATAGCTCATATATTTCGTAATGGCAACATTGTTTCCCTGAAGAAATAATTATATATCGCGCATCGCTAATTAACCTGATATCACGAGAATTGTTTAATACAAATATTAATTTAATAATATCAGCTGAAAACAATATTTCAGTTAAAACATATTAAACTATCCTTTTCTGACATTTGAAAAAATATGTTTGGCCACGTATGCATGGGTAGCAGAGAGTTAGAATTCTTGCGCGGAAAGCTAGAGGTTCTGTATTCAAATACCGGTTCAGGCTTAATTTTTTCTCATTAGTTGAATCAACTGATGAAAACGTGTATGTGTCTACGTGATTTCTGTTAGTGAGGCTGTGAGTCTGAACGTGTAAGTCTGCCTGGGTTTTATGGCACGACGGAAACTAGTTTGTGTTAGACTAGGAGAGCTTTGCCTTTGCCATCATTTCGTTCCGTCACGTATAGCGCCGGTCTCGTGCTCTCCAGGCGTCACAGTGCTTGTGCCTGCAGACGCCCACGACAGTAATAAAACGTGCATCTTTAACTTTCTAAAGAAAACTTAATGCTCTTTTCAAAATGTGCTCGGACATTATCTTACATTCCTTCTTCTGTTTCTTGTCTGAAGAAAATTTAAACAGACCTGACATCTTATGGGAATTTGTACAATGCATGCAACTTGTCAATAAATTAGACACAAGAAACTTAAAAAATAAAGGTAATATGAAAGCTTCACATAGTACTCATTATTATTATTATTATTATTATTATTATTATTGTTATTGTTATTATTATTATTATTATTATTATTATTATTATTATTAATATTATTATTATTAATATTATTATTATAAGGGAGAAAATGAAGATTGAAGACACTATTTTAGATTATACTAAAACTCAGAAAATAAGATGGTAGAGACATGTCCAGCAAATGGAAGAGGGTCGGCTACCAAAATGTATTTTGGAATCGAAACCTGAGGGAAGATTAGACAGAAGAAGACCTAAAACCTCCAGGAGTCAGGGAATAGATTTATATATGAAGGAGAAACTTCTACAACCTGGATATTGGATGGATCGACAAAATTTGCTATTAGGAATCGGACGATGTCTTCTTCTTCTGCTTCATGAAATTAGGCCGTACCTGTTTTCACATCAAGTGGGATTTAATGAATCCTCCCATCTAGTAAATGGGCGTCCAACATTTCTATGTCCTATTGGTTTGTACATTAGTAACAGCTGAGGGATTCTATCTGTAGGCATTCTCTTGACATGTTCATACCAGTTGTTTCTCATGTTGTCAATTCTATTTGTTAAATTGAAAATATTTAAGTCATTTCTAATATCCTCACTTCTTTTCTTGTCCAAAATTGTCACACCCGCTACTGAACGTAGGAACTTCATTTCTGCAGTTTCTATTTTCCTTCTCTCTGATCGGTTAAGAGTCCAATTTTCACTTGCATATGTTAAGACAGGCACTGCCATAATTTTGTAAAATTTTAGTTGTGTGCTCCTCAAAGTTTTATTTTTCAGTGTCCGTCTTATAGTGCCACACATTCTGTAAAATCTATTCAATTTAATATTACTATCTTCCTTCTGGCAGTATGATACATTGCATCCTAAATAATTAAAATTGTTCACCTGTTGTATTATACTGTTATTAATACTCATTTTACACCTCATATGGTCTTTCCCGTTGAATGTCATTACTTTCGATTTACTTTCAGAGATTGTCATATTGAATGTATTTGCTATTTCGTTTAATTTATATACTGCTATTTGTAAATTGTCTTCTGAAGAGCTAAGGATTGTCTGATCGTCTGCAAACAGTATGGTATTTAGAATCGTACTGCCAACTTTAAACTCTGTGGTTAAATTTGATTGCCATTGTACAATGATCTCGTCTATACATATACTAAAGAGTGCAGGAGATATCAGGCATCCTTGTCTGACCCCTTGATTAATTTATAATGTATTATCGCTCATTGTACCTCCTTTATCAATCATTATTTCTGATTTAAAATATAAGCTTTGCACAACCTTGACAATGTGTCGTGGAAACCCTTTGTCATACATTATTTCCCATAGTTTATTTCTTGACAGTCTATCAAATGCTTTTTGATAGTCAATAAAAAGTATGCAAGTTGGCAAATTAAATTCTCTTCTCTTCTGAATAAGTTGCTCTATTGTGAAAATGGCATCTGAACATGACCGACCTTTCCGAAAGCCACACTGTTCTTCACTTAATATATACTCATTTATTATATTTAATTGTCTAGTAATACAAAGACATTAATCAACCGATAATCTATCTATCTATTATTATTATTATTATTATTATTATTATTATTATTATATCATTATTATTGTAAAATATACAGTTAATATACCCATTTCACTAATTAATAATTAAAGTAGTCAACACGTTTCAAGGCTTCCTATAAAGACCATATAGTTCACTGCTATGCAGTCTTCTCCATTCACCTGTCTGTTCATCTCTCTTTGGTCCATTTTTTTGTCTAAGAACTTTATTCTCAAATACTTGTAATCTTCTTTCCTCTCTTAAAGTAAGAGTCCATATTCCGTATCCGTATAATATAACTGGTAGAATAATAGTTTTATATATTTTCAAGGCAACAAAATCGAACCATACATTCGACTTCCTGAAGATTTCTTTTTAGTTTACGCAGTTCCTAAGTGATACGCAGTTCATTGTGATACGCAGTTCATTGTGATACGCAGTTCATTGTGATACGCAGTTCATTGTGATACGCAGTTCATTGTGATAAAATGAGCAATGGTGAGGGATAAACAATGTCAAAGTACAACTGAGACATAATGCATTATATTATACTTTATTAAATATTATTATTATTATTATTATTTATTATTATTATTATTATTATTATTATTATTATTATTATTATCATTATAACAGTAAAAGTCTATAATAAGAATATAATCACAATTATATATGTAAATTTATTGTATGCCCATAATTCTAAATACACAAGTTGTAAGTTATTCGTAAGATGAGAAAGAGTGATTAAATTTTACTCAATGGTTATAAAATTTAGGCTTGAGGTTCTTTCACGAGCTCTAAAATCTTCAGACTCGGGGCTCAAGTCTTAAAGTCCTTCCCGGAGGACTTGATCCTTCGACAGTGGTGCGGTTGGAACCCGCGACCCCTCGCTGTCATAACTGCTGCATCACCCCGGGAGTATTTATAAATGGTTTGGATCGTTTAACCGTCATTTTCCCGTCAGCGTTTCGCATTTTTCCCCGATACGTAACATGGTTGTGTCGGGTTATATTGTGTCTGTTACGTTAGATACGTTGAGTGAAACAACAATTTTTCACTATGGAATATTTCTTTGGTGACACGGGTTTCATCAATCACTTCTCTTGGTCTAAACTGTCATCGTCTGTCAGATTTCTTCTCTGGATGATCTTATTTCCTCCATCGCTGTAAGTTGTAGTCTGCTTCCGATCCTTACGGTATTCCCTCTCATATAAAAATAAACCAAATTAACTTGCTGGCAATATCAAACCCAAATATTCATCACCGCGGACATGAGCTCTCTATACATCTATGCCAATGATCCTTCTTCATACCACTTCCTCTTATTCCACTTTCTTCAGAGTAGCCTCTGCCACCACCCGGAATTTCCTTCCTCAAGATATCAGGGGAGTCCACCGCTGTGGTCTCGAGGTAGCGTGCTGCCTTGTCACGCAGCGGGCACGGGTTCGATCCCCGGTTGGGGCAGTTTTTCGGGGTGAGTTTTTTTTATCGGGGTTTTTCCTCACCTGTAAGACAAATGTCAGGAAAACTTTAAGGCCCAAACGGTCCCCGAAATCATATGGCCATCATCATCATCCTTATTACTATCATCATCATCATCATCATCCTTCACCGGTGTGGAAAGCAACGGGAAGCTACCACACCTACAATTCCCTAGTAAAGCTGCAAGCATAGCCTGAAAATGCTATGATTGCAGTCAAAGACCTGCCCTCGGGCAGAATTACTATGGATGGATGGATATCAGGGGTTGCCGCACACTTTTAAGTCACACTTATACAGTTACCCGTTGTCAAATAATTAATTTTTGTCTATTTAGGCCTATTTAAATTTATTCTATGTCATTAATATTTTTTCTCGTTTTTTTATATCTTGTACATATTATATTTAATTCGTTATATCTAGAGTAGGCCTAGATCAAAATACATTATAAATAATAATTGTATTGTATATATAACATGTAATCATTTATGTTTATTGTAATTCAGATGTAAGACTACTTTTTGTATTCTTTAAAACCAAGTTGAGTGGTAGACAAGGTCTTAAGGCTTTAACTCTGCCACGTTAAAATAAAGCTATTATTATTATTATTATTATTATTATTATTATTATTATTATTATTATTATTATTATTATTATTATTATTATTAAAGTGAAGTGATCCCACAACAGGCCCGGAGGCCCTTGGGGTAGTAGGAGGTTAAGCCTCCCACTTTTTCTAGACAATCGGCACTTTATGTCAGCCGGGTTGTCAGCCCTGCGTGACGGCCGCCTTTACCCCCAGAACAAGCGCCTGGTACTCATTTCCGTTAGAGGCTGAGTCGACCCCAGGGCCATAGTGCCGCCAGAGGGTTTGGGTCAGTTTAAAAATCCTGACCCCTACGAGACTTGAACCCTCGACCGTTCGGCTTGTAGCTTAGCGCCTTAACCATTATTATTATTATTACTATTATTATTATTATTATATTACTATTATTATCATAAGCCCGTTTGTTGTCAATCCTGTTATATTTCAGCTTTTCCCAACCTCATGCTTCAGGGGGTTTTATATATTGTTTTCCTACAGTCCCTTTTTACCCATTTTGTCTCATATGTCCTCCTTATTCGCGTCCCAAGAGATTGAAATGTCCTTGTTACTTC